>CAUYSK010085346.1:0-50244 GCA_963575035.1 Avahi laniger | reverse complement strand
GGATGTGGGGAGGGGCCAAGCAGAGTCATTGTTTAATGGGTACAGAGTTTCTGTTTGGGGTGATAAAAAAGAGATAAATAGGGGTATTGAAACTTAGTACCCAGAGAGGTAAGCAGATTATTAAAACACCAAAACCTTCTGCGGGGAACATGGTCAGTGCTCCCCACAAAAAACCGGGTCCCTTTGGTAGAGTTGCAAGGGATAAGAAAATAATAGAGAAAAATGGAAAATGGAAGAAATAAAAGAATACACTGAGACAAAGGTATAGTTTTATAAGTTTATAAAGATTATAGGCAAAGTGGGAGCTCAGGGGGCTCGTACCTCTCCGTGGGTCTCAAAAGCCCCAAATGAGGTCTCACATGATAACTTATAGAAAATAGTGAATAATTGTCAGGGGTAACAGATTTACATAACAATAGATAGTTCCTCTCGGGTTAACAGATTTTCAAAAGGCTTTTACAGAAGGGTTCTACAGATTCTTTAACTAATTCTATTTACGTGAGCAAACGGTTGCAAAGTCTTTCAAAGGTTAATTTCTAAATTCTAAGGTAAGTTTATCATTTAAACAAAGGGGTTAAACAGAGGTATGTAAGCTCCATGTTTATTAGGTTATCGTGAATGGAGACAGGTAGTCTAGAGTGGTTTAAACAAAAGCTTTGCTTTTAGCCATTCGGGAAGCTGTCGTTTCCGGGAAGCTGTTTGTTCTGGAGGGCACTCCATTGTCAGCTCTCAGCCTGTAGTTTTTAACAGATTCACTTGTGCTTTACAAAGCGAATCCAATTCTTCAGGTCTGAGAAACGCGGCGCCTCATGGGATACAGCCGCTACTGCCTTTGAGAGACGCCCTTCCGAGTGTAACAGCATTCGAAATGCAAACCAACACGTTCACATATTCTTTCAGGGCAAAGCTCTGTAAAACTCTTAAGACAAATCCTGTCCCTAAACACGTTTAATATTAATTCATGAAGCGACACAGATCATTGTTTAAAATCCAAAAAAAGTAATACAGAATTTTATGCAGAAGTAATTAAAATTCTTTCTTCTCAACTCCCTCTTTCACCCCATCTCTGCCATCCAACTTCCTTCTCTAAAGGCAACTATTATAAACAGTTTATATCCCTTCAGAACTTTTTCTATGTACATGTTGTATACATTAATAAATGATTTTACACTATTTTACATGAAAGCTATTCCAAAACAATTCTTAAGTCGAAAAAGAAAGTCTTTGGAAACTTACATTATTATAAACATCACTTTTTAAAAGAAGGGAGCAATGAAACATGAGCAATGTTACCTGACAACATCAAATTATAAAAAAGAACATTTTTTCTATGTAAATTGAATTCATCAAAATTTTCACATTGAAGAATTGTATTGAGCAAGTGAGTACCACAAGATTCCATTCAAAATGCTCATTACTGTAACAACTATAGAGGGTATGAAGTGGCACTGCGCTTTTAGAATGCATCGGGAGCACATCAGGATGCCTTGACTTCATCATGAGTAAAAAGATCTAGTTTTTTTACTTTTCAAGAGACTTATCCATATTACATGATTAGATACATATATGGTAGGATTTTTAAAAGTGTTTTAAGATAATTGGTAATTATTTTCAAAATCAGATTGGTCTTAAAGATTATTAGTTTGACAGAGGATATAGGTAATTAGTCTCAATTATCAATTTTATCCAGCAATAATATTCTCATTCCTCTAACTCCTCCAATATATATGCACTTGCTCCTTGCACTAGACTTTTTTTTAATAAAAATAATTGGCACATTTTGGTAGGGGTGGGGGTTTTCCATTTCAAGGTTACGTGTAGAATCTCCTCTTACTAATTATGTTCTAACATCGAAGACTACATAAAAATAAATTTTACTTTCCTTGAGTGATACTCAGATCACGTTGATTGGAGTTTAGTGTTCCAAGATAAATATAACTTCTATTTCTTTACTTTTCTTAAGAGTTCAGCTTTTTATTGAACATGTCATAAAAGACTTTTAGTCAAAAAGAACAAAGCCCATGTTATCGTCAGACTCCTGATTCTTCTTTCGTTGCTTCCACTTTCTTCTCCTCAGCTGAGGCAGCAAGATCTCTTGCTGGTGCAGCACCAGCTGCTGGAGCAGGTCCACCAGCCCCTACATCACAAATGAGGCTTCCAATGTTGACATGGGCCAAGGCCTTTGCAAACACACCAGGTTCAACGCTTATAACAGCTATTTTAACGAGGGCATTGATGTGATGCTCCACAATGGTCACCCCATTGTCCTACAGAAAGGAGGGCCCAGTAGATACCGGTGAGCTTACAGACAGATGTCATGGGGAGAACTATTCAGGGCAGGTGTGGTGCTGACTGAAGGATGAAGGGAGGGCCTTACCCCAAGACAGCCTTAGCTTCCTCAGAAGGACAGAGCACCTTGGTGGCAGCTGAAGGAAGCCTATTTCTTGAGCTCTTACTATGAACCAAGCTGTGCACTCACTCTTTAAAAAAATATTATATTATTTAAATTTAACTTTAACAACAGTCCTAAAAGATAAGTACATTTATTAATCTCGCTTTAGAAATGATGAAACTGAGGCTTAAATCACTTGCTCAAAGCAAAGCAATGAGTAAATGAGAAAGCCGAGATTCAAAATTAGATCTTCCTATTTCTGGAGACCATTTTTTTACTAGGATATTTTTTCAATACTTAACTGTAATATTTGGCTTCTAAAACTTCTCAGTTACCCCTTCATAGATATTTATTTGAATTAAATTATTTTTTAGATGACTCATTTGTTTTGAGTGAAACCTTGCAGTAACACTAAGTTTCCTAAATGTCTTCTAAGTATTATGTTAATTTCAATTACTTTGTTGAAGCTTCCTGAATACCAACAACATATGCTAATGTAAACCAGGTAAAATTATTCCATGGATATATAAATGATCTTTACAAAGCCAGGAAAAAGTTCACCACACTGTGTGCTTGGCGTAGATGTCACTCTAATTTTGATTTGTCCTAGCCAAATATAATGGTTAAATTTTTGTGTCAACTTGCCTTTGCTATAGGGTGTCCAGATTAAACATCATTTCTGGACATGTCTGTGAAAGCATTTCTGGATGACATTAGCATTTGAATCAGTGGACTCAGTAAAGTAGATTACCTTCCCCAATATGGGCGGTAATCATTCAATCTGTTGAGGGCCTAAAATAGAGCAAAAAAGTGGAAAAAGAAGAAATTCATCCTTTTGTGTTTCTTGCCAGCTTGAGCTGGAACATTGGTCTTCTCTTGCCCTTGGATTAGAATTTACATCATTGGCTCCCTTGGTTCTCAGGACTTTGGACTTGGACTGGAATTGCATTATTGGCTTTCTTGGGACACCCACTTGTAGACAGAAGTTTGTGATATTTCCCAGTGTCCATAATCCCATAAGGCAATTCCTCATAATAAATATTTTCTTATATGTATATCCTATTGGTTCTATTTCTCTGGAGAACCCTGACTAATATACCAAGTAAGGATTATACAAGGGGGCAAGGGTTGGGAGAATGAGACATTTCCAAGCCACCATGTCTATAGAGGTCTAAAGCCCTCAGTGGTAGCTACTAAAATTTGTCATGTGCTATGTAAGTATCTACCCCAAAGAAGTGAAAACATATTTTCATATTTTCACACAAAAACATGTACAAAAATCTTCATATAAACAGTATCTATAATAGCCAAAAAGTAGAAACAACCTAATGTCCAGCAACTGATAAATGTACTGATTATCCATACAATGGAATATTATTTAGCTTTAGAAAGAAATGAAGTACTGATACATGCTAAAGCAGGGATGAATCCTGTGAAAAAATCCAGTCACAAAAGACCACATATTATATTATAACATTTATATGAAAAGTCCAGAACAGAAAAATCTATAGAGACAGAAAGCAGACTGGTGGTTGCCGAGGGTAGGGGGAGTGACAGCTTTAAGTACAATAAAATGTTCTAAAATTGGATTATGGGGATGATTATACAACTCTGCAAATAAACTAAAAACCACTGAGTGCTATATTAAACACTTTGGTGTCACCCTGTCAGGTTTCAGTCTGAAATGTTGGTTTTTGGCTCACTCATGGCCAAAGAATGAGCAGACATGGCCAAAGTAAGGCAAGCATGAAAATGAGGTTGAGAAAGATAAGATTATAGAGCAAGAACAGAATAAAGGTTTACAGAGTATGGTACATAAGCCACAGATGATGACCAGACCATTGTCACAGCAAAGTGAGAGCCAAAGGAAGGATGCAAAGAGAGGCTGGCTGTGGTCTGTGTCCTATTTTATAGTGGCTGGATAGGGACCTCCCTCATGGTTCAGAGGTCACCATGGAACCACTTTTCCTGGACAGTTGGGAGTCACATGACCTGAGCCTTAACTACACATGTGTGTTCTAGGTCACTTTCCAGACTTTATGGTACCCGCGTGGCTTGGCCCAGAGGCTAGAAAGTCCTCTGCATTCTTTTGCACCTGGTGCTCCAAGTTCTGATGGCGGATTCGTAGGGTATTCACTACTTCCCCAGGGACGGAGAATTAGGGTGGCGCAGGACCAAGATGAGGGCAACAGCACCCATTTTCATTCCTAGGAAACCCAGAATCCCTTGCTATCTATCTAATGATCCCTACTGGAGAATCAATAAACTGTGTGCTAGATGCTGAAGGTGAAGCAACTTTTCAGGGTAGGCACAAGAAGGTTTTCCCAGCACAAACAATGCTCAGCAACTACATTCCTGAATGATCACTGAATGACTTAGAAGCCCATTTGATGCTCACTTGGCTCCCTAGTATTGGGAACAATGGTACTTGACATGGTATCAGTTAGGCAGTCTACCAGAGCTGATTGGGGACCTTCAGGTCTCTTTATTTATTCTTCTCCTATGATGTAAACTGTGGACTTTTGGTACTCAAAATATCTAGGTTTATTTATTTCAAAGCCATACATTGTGCTGTACTTGTCAAATTTATTTTGAAACTCAAAGTGAGCGATGACTCAGCAGTTTTACAGTATCAACCATACCCTGAGGGTAGAACATATAGAAAAGTCCTGGCTGCTGCCTGAATAATAATAGGAATTTCAGGAGGAAAATAAATGCTTGGGAGAGTGAAGATTGAGTTTATCCTATTGGAACAAAGAAGTTTGTCTACTAAGACTGACTTCGTACATAAAGTTTACTAATCAACAGACAAATGACTGTTACGACTTTCTTAAAAATCTTTTTTTGTGGCATAGATACAGCCTGATTTCAAAGATGGTTATAATGGAATTTCTTGGCTCTAGCACTTATATGTATTAGAAGAAAAAATTGTATAGATTTCTTGGGACAAAGATTTAATTTTAAAAGTGAGATTTCTTGATACTATAGGAAATAGAAATTCTCCTTCAGTTTTCCTTGCCGTTAGTATTCCACAAACTTTCCAGTGCTTTTATTCATCTGTTCATCCATTAGATTTTGAATTCCTGGGGAGCAGCAATCCTGTCTTTTAGAGCCTGAGTAATTATCACAAATGCTTATACGGTATTCAGAAGAAAGGGCTGCTATTAAAGGTTACTGCCTTGTTAATTGATTAACCCAAGCCATGCAACACCTATAACAATGAATGCTGTAAGCTCTCAATGAGCTTCTGTATTTGCTTATTTATTGCAAAAAAACTTTCTTTGGAACTATTTGTAATTCAAATTTAAGGCAGGATACTAAAAAATAAAGTAAGAGAAAAAGATTAGCTTTAATGTCTTAGAAGACTGCAGTTAAATAAAAATGTTCTCATTTTCCATAGGACAAATAGTCACACTAAGTAATAAAAACCCAGCAATAATGAATTACTTAATGGTTCACCCTTTAACTGGATCTTTTCCTCAGTATTTAAAGATTTCCTATTTTTAAACAAACAAGCAAAAAAGCAAACAAAAGTCTCATTGACCTCCTTTCTCCTCAAGTTAGAGTCTCTCCATCTCTTTTTCACAAACTTTCCAAAATGTTGGCTATATCTCAGTGTTTCCACTTTCTTACCACCCTTTTTATATCACCAAAGCAGTGCTTTCTAAGAGCTTCGGAATATAATTGGCATCTTCAAACCTCATATCATTTGACTTTCCAGCATTTATTTTTACTGTGAACCATGCCTTCCATTTAAAAATTCTCTTTTCAAAATATTTTTCTTTTGGCTTCCTGAACACACTTTCTTACCTACTATATCCCTGATTACAAAAAGTTTCCTTTGCAAGATTATCTTGCAGACTAAGTGTTGAATTCACTGTGTTGAATTTTCCAATATCTTAGATTATTTCATACATGCCTACAGTTTCAATTACCTTCTACAAATCAATGAGTCTTTCTTCGGTGTAGACTTACCTTTTTAGCTTTGAATCAGTACATGCAACTCTCTAGCCAATATCTCCTTGTAGTTGGTTGTGCCAAGACTCTTTTTAAATATTTCTCAGATTTGTTCATTCTAGCTTCCACTGCTGCTACCCAAGTCTATACTGCCCACTTCTTTCTCCAGAACTACAATGTTGCATTTCTTACTCATTTCCACATTCATTGTTGCCCTGTCCAACCTCATCTTTCACATTGCAGTGAGAATAATCTTTCCAACAAAAAACGTTTGATCATGTTAGTCACCCCACCCTCTTTTCCACCCTAAAATACACATTAAAAAACCCTTCCTGATTCTCAGAATTCTTAACAAAAGAATCTCTCCAGCCCGATCTCAACTCATTCTCCTTCTGAGCACCTGCACTTCAGCCAGTGGCATAATTTCAGTTCCTCAGTGCTCTGTGTTCCCTTCTACCACCAAGTCTTTGAGCAGATTATTCCCTATGTTCTATTATCACCTTAGACAACTCTATTCTTTCATGCTTCCCTTCCTCATGGGAGCATTTCTTGACTTTTACTGTGTCAACAAATTGGTACAAACAGAGAGGCATAAAGCAACACAAATTTATTTATTATCTCACAGCTCCCATGGATCAGAAGTCTGGGTATAGGTTAACTGGGTCCTCTGCTTAGGATCTCACCAGACTGAAATCAAGGTGTTGACATGTGCAGCCTCATCTAAGGCTCAAGATTCTAATATATCAAGCTCATTCATATCATTTGTGGAATTCATTTCCTTGTGCTTGTTGGGTTGAGGTGCTCATTTTCTTTCTGGCTGTCATCAATAGGTGAATGGATAAACCATTTATGGTATACCCATAGAGCTGAATATGACTCAGCAATGAAAGCGATAGACAATAGATTATTAATGTACACAATGACATGAGTGAAGCTCAAACTAATTATTCTGAGTGAAAAGAAGCCAGACCAAAAAAAAAAAAAATACATATTATATGATTCTGTTTATATTGGAGGGGAGAAAAAAATCACATCTTTTCCTCACCCACTGCAAAGTTCATGGCTAAGGCCCCTGTAATGAAATACAGATTAACAAGACAAACGCAGACAACCGTACTTAATATATGTTTGATGTGACATTACAGGAGCCTTCAGAAATGAAGACCCAAAGAAATACGGAAACTTGTGTATTTTTTATGCCTTGGTTTGATGAAGGGTGGACAGTGTGCAGAAGTATGATTGCACGAAGGGCTATGATCTGATGGTAATAAACTGGGGAGAACTTAGCCAGGCCTATTTATTCAGATATAGGTTATAGGGAGGGCACCACTGAAATGAGGGTTTTATGACCTACCTCAGGGAAAGATCAGCTGAGTTTTATGGCCTGCTTCAGGGAAGAAAATGTTAGGGGAAGCTGAAATTGACCTTCCTGCTTCTGATGTTTTTTCAATACCAAGGTGTCATATTTTGGGATAGTGTGTCCTACCCCATCAATATAAACTTCTAGAAAATTCAATCCATCGTGGCAGAAAGCAAATTGGTGGTTGCTCAGGAATAGGACAGGGAGGGAATTGAGAGGGAGAGAGTTACAGACAGGCATGAGGAATCCAGTGGGAATAATGGATGGGTTCATGACCAAATTATAAGATTTAAATATGTACAATTTATTATATATCCATTATACCTCAATAAAGCTGCTAAAAAAAAGGGGGAGAATAATCATAGGGTGTCTTGTATGCCCTGAATCTCTGTTTTCTCTCACTTGATCTTGGTTGGAACCTCTGGACTTCATCTGAGTGTCTGGTTTTTCTCAGCTCCCAGGACGTTGTCTCGGGGGTATGTTTTGCCAGATGACCAGCCTTTATATGAAATCTCAGTTAGAGCACTGGCAATTATGGAGCCAAAGAACAATTTGGAGAATTAATGAACAAGTTTTAAACTTGTCTTGTAAATGTTCATCTCTACCAAAGAGACCTTCTTATATAGGCCTTTAAACCAAATGGCACCTTAAATATTGCAAAGCTTGGCTGAAGGTAGCAGTAAAATCAAATTCAATTTTTAAAATCTATTATTTAGTGACTCATAAATTGAACTAACCTAAGGTTTTCCAAATATGTGTCTAACAAATTAATTTTAATTGAAATTAGTTATATGTTTTCTAAAACTATTTATAGGAGCAGAACTAGAAATGTTCAAATGTTACCACAATACTGAACCTGAACTCGAGTTTATTTGGTTCAGCTCCCTGCCTCTGACTTTGTTCCCAGCATTACAAGTAAAACAATGCCCGTGGTTTGCGGACATCTCAGTGCAGCTACCATTGGACGATGTCCTGGTACAGAAAAATTAATGTAACTCCCCAAGGTGCATGGAATAATACCCTAAAAGTATAACTGATTAAATTCTAATTAGAGTCACACTAGGCTTCCAAGTACCACAATTAGAGTACAGTTGCACCTCCTAAATTTGACAAAAAATACCTATATTGAAGAAAACTCTAGTTACCGTCAACCACATAAATGAACGTACTTGAATACCACAGCATGTATACAATTAGCTAATAAACTTCAACTCAATAATTATCTGAAATTAGAAAAGCATAAAAGAAATAAAGAAATGTGCTGGATATCAACTCCACATTTTCCCCTAAAAGCCTTGCTTTCCAGTGGTGACAGTCACAACATGTTTGGGAAAATGTTATTGGACCTCGTGGAGTTAACGATATAGCGTGGCTTTCAGCTGGAAGGAGGGCTTTAAAGCAGGGGCATACGAATATTGTGGTAATTGTGTTCCACACCAGGGAAAAGAAGTAAAACAGCAAGATATTGAAAATAATACATTTTAATGGAAAGAAACATAAAACAAACTTCACAATGGTGCCCTTTTAATGTACTCATGACAGCTGTTAATTTTGAAAAGGTAAGTGGACTGTTTATAACATATTCAGAGGTAGAAGGTAAATGTTAAGAAGAACTATTTTGGGATAATGGAAAGTATGGTACTAAATCTTAAAGTAGTAGCTACTTAAAATCTTGTCATTTTCCAGATTTAGTCTATGACCTAGAAAACTTTAATGATTCAAAGTCTGTGAGCAGCCTTATGGCAGATCAAAGAATCAGCTATACATTTAAACTTTTTAATCAGAGTCATGGATTCTGGCAAGTTAAAGATATCAAACACTAGAAATGAAAAATCGTTAAAATATGAAATAAATTGAACTATAAAAGTCATAGAAGTTTAGAGCTGTAGAGACTTTCACAGAAAATCTAGTACAATTCTCTTTCATACAAATGGAAAAAACAAAGCTCAGAAGATTACAAGCCTTGCTCAAAACCCATAGCAGGAAACTTTTACAATCATGACTTGTTACAAGCGATTTAAATACCTGGAACACAGGATGCCTTCAATAAGTAAATGTTTGCTAAATGAATATATAAATAAGTACATTAGCTTTTCAAAACCTATTTATTAAATATTTAATTATTCATGGCTATATACTAGGCAATTAATATATGTTAGATGCAAGATGCTTTATGTCAATATGCATAATAATTAAAATTTTTCAAATACATAATATCATTTAATTCTTAATTTCATAACACAGTATTTGTAACTAGTATGACCAAGGTTAGGGTCTCAGAGTCTAAGACCAGCTGATCTACTATCTCTAAAGTCACCAAGGAAAATATGTCCAGAGGATAATTTGGTCCAAACCCCATTGTGGTATCCTCATGAACTGTGCTGGACCACATCGAAGTCTTGAGCATTCTTCTACCCTCAATGGCCTGTCCTATTCCCTCTTTCCTTGGTCCTCATCTTGGTCTTCAACAATGAAATGAGAGCAGTCAAGAGCAGGGTTCACAGAACAAGCACTTCGAGGAGGGCATGCCAGATGGACAGTGAGAGCATACAAAGAAACAAGTGGAAAGGCTTCAAAGCACATGGGACTAATATCTATTTGTGAGTAAATTGAAGAGTCTGATATTTCTAAAAAGTGGCAGAGTAAGAAAAACGTGGATATTATGTCTTAAAATTCTTATCACACTGTTTATATGGCTTAAAAACATGATGTTAATTTTCTAGGGCTACTGTGACAAAGTATACCAGACTAGGTGACATTAACAACAGAAATGTATTGCAGTTCCAGGGTCTAGACACCTGAAATCAAGGTGGTGTTTCCTTCTGAGGGCTGTGAGGGAGGGATTTGTCCCAGATCTGACTCTGGCTTATAAATGGGCATCTTCTTCCTCTCTTTTCACATCATCTTCTCTCTGTGTGTGTCTGTGTCTGTGTCTAAATCCCCCATTTTATAAGCACTCCAGTCATATTGGATTAGAGCCCCCCAAAATGACTGATTTGATTACATCTGCAAAGACTCTGTCTTCAAATAAAATTACATTCCAAGGTATTGGGGCCTAGGATTCTAACATATCATTTTGGAAGGACATGATTCACCCAATAACACGTAAATTACACAAAAAGTGATTTTACTTTTTTCACTTGAATGGTACAAACAAAATTTGTTAACTGGCTATGAGATAACGTCTTTTCTTTTGGAGCTAGATGTTGCATTGCTTTAATGGTTTAAGTAGAGAAGCGATCTATTCCTCCTGAAAACTTACTCATCCTAACTCACTGTTGACTTTGTGTCTGCACCTGATAAATTAGTTTCATGTAATCCGTGCAACAACAACCTTCAGATGGACAACGACAAGAGAGTCTTTTGTTTTAATTTTCTGATTGTTTCACAAGATCTTGAATTCACATTAATGGCAAAGAAACATCATTCTTCTATGGTTAACACTTTCTCTGTGTATAAATGGCAGACCACTTATTTTTTGCAATGGTGAGAATCTTGCTCGAAAGGAAAAAAAGAGGGTTTGCCAATATTTTATACAATGTCTTAGTCAGTTCCAACTACTATAACAAATTGCCAGAGACCAGTAGACTTATAAAGAACAGAAATTTATTTCTCACAGTCTGTAGGCTGGAAGTCTGAGATCAGGGTGCCAGCATGGTCAGCTTCTGGTGAGGACCTTCTTCCTAATTGCAGACCTGGGCTTCTTGTTGTATCCTCACCTGATGGAGAGCAGAGAAAAGCAAGCACTCTTGGGACCCTTATAAAGGGACTAATCCCATTCATGCGGGCTCGGCCTTCCTGACCTCATCTAATCCTAATCATCTCCCAAAGGCCCCACCTCCTAATATCACAATGATAGGGGGTTAGGGTTCAACATATAAATCTAGTGGGGACCAAGCATTCAGTCCATAACACAGAGTGACCAGAAAATGGAGAAAGTTGTAGCCCATTTACTAAAACGTTTATGAAGGAATCTAAGTAAGGTAACAGCGTGGTTAAGAGGATGAGCCACCAGGTGCAGTGGCTCATACCTGTAATCCTAGCACTCTGGGAGGCAGAGTCAGGAGAATTGCTTGAGCTCAGAAGTTTGAGACCAGCCTGAGCAAGAGTGAGACCCCGTCTCTACTAAAAATAGAAAAAATTAGCCAGCGGCATGGACCTGTAGTCCCAGCTACTCAGGAGGCTGAGGCAGAAGGATCACTTGGGCCCAGGAGTTTGAGGTTGGAGTGAGCTATGATGATGCCACTGTGCTCTAGCCTGGGTGACAGAGTGTGACTCTATCTCAAAATAAATAAATAAATAAAAGAATGGCTTTGGAGTATGATGGCTCAGGTTCAAAACATGTCATTTCTAATTTTGTGATCTTGAAACATTATCTAAGCTCATTATGCCTCCGTTGACGGCTCAATACATTTGTGATAATACTAACCTCAAATGGATACTGTGAAAATTAAATTTAAAAATGTTCTTAAAAAGCTCATAATAACTCCCCTATATGTGATAGTTCTTGTTATTAAATAATGGATGAGGGTTAGGAAACTAAATTACTATATAAATATGAGTCTAGTGTTATATTAACAAGAGCCATAAGATTAAAAATTTATAATGATACACTAAAGAAAAACAATAATTTGGAACTAGATTCATTTCATCTCACATTTCTTTCTTAATTATAATAACTTCCTCAAGCATCACTTGAGGAAACATCAAGAAATCATTTTTAGCTAGATTATGAATTTGAGGCCAATCGCTTATATTCACTTTACAAGGAAGATTTCCTAACCTTTATTTCCTTATTTTGTTTGATAATTTTTTATCACAAAAATAGTAATTGTAAAATTGTATATTTCTAGAAACTAGTCTTAGAGACAATTTTGCCCAACTCTTTCATTTAACTAATAAGAAAGTTGATATCTAGAAAAGTTACGTGATTTTCTTAATGTTATATATTTAGTTCTTAACCAATGAATACGGTAACTCTTCAAAATAATATTAACATGTATTATATTGAGCAATATAGCATTGAAATTCCAAAAGGTATTTTTTACTTAATTTTCTGCCAAGGAAGAAGATTCCATTGAATTTATCAATAGGAAATTAATTACAGCACTAACAGCTAATATCATTTAAAATCTCTCCATCCAGCAAGAGCCTATAAATACCTACCTACTGGCACATAAACAGGTAAAAATGATATTAAATTTAAATTTAAAACTGAACCATACTAATCTTGATTTATCTAAAAAGTAAAGACATCCCTAAACTGACAGTATAACAAAATGAAATCAAGTTGATGCTTCAGCCCTTGGCTAAATTCATCTGATTGATCAATGTGACAAACTCACTAAAAGATAAAGACAAGGATGATTTTCAAGGTAATCAGATCTGCCCACATTAAGTCCTCTTGGAGACAGCCAAACCCATGGTGCATTGCATTATTTGTTTGTTTTTTCACTGATCAAGAGATTAAAAAGAAACAGATGTAATTTCTATTGACAAGGTTTCTAATCATTCTTGCAACTCTGCTTTCTCAAGAGTTTTGGGAATAACAGCCAGAGGAACTCTTGAAATGATGAAACTTTAAGTAGTAGTACCAAATTTGGGAAGGATCTGTCTTTGTGGGGTAGAAGAGGGAATAGTCTGGTTCTGATAAAAGACATACTCCTAGGATGGGTAAATTGTTGGAATCACAGACAGCTTTCCCAGTCTTGGAGGAATTGCAGATGGCAGCTGTTAACAGAGGGAAAAATCCACAGACTCTAATAATAGGAGGAAAGTCAGAGATAGGACCTCAGTAGAGAGACAGTGTAAGCAGGTGGTCATGTCACACCTTTAACTATGGGCTTACAGTTGTGGAATGATCTTACATAGGCAGGCAAACCTTTTAGGGAAAACCAACAATCAACAACTCTGTTGAATGGGGGGAAAAACTTACCTTTGTAAAACAAAAGCTTAAATTGGTGTATAGCATCACTAACCTATTTTGTTTGCTTTTTGTTTAATGTTTAAAGTTTGTCATTTGCCACATTTTATCTATAAATACGTTCATGGTAAATGCATAGACCCATACTAATTTAAAGCAATAAAAATAGAAGCTGTTTCTAGTTGTAGGTATTTTAGCTTTAAAAAATAAATCCAAATGCATATTTGTCTTTGAATTTAAGATCTTCCTAGGTAGTGTGATTAATTCGGTCTGGTTGCAATGCAGGCCTGCTGGAGCTGCTGTTCTGTAACACTATTCCGCATTTCTTGAATCTGTTTTTTTCTCATTTTGCTTTATTTCCTTATTTTGTTGGAGCAAAATTTCTTCAATTTAATTTCATTTTATATCATTTTATTTGATTGTGCAAAGAACACTTAACATTAGATTTATACTCTTAACAAATTTTTACACATACTATGTGTTATTGTTGACTATGGGTACGATGTCATGCAGCAGATCTAGAGTTTATTCATCTTGTTTGACTGAAACTTTATGCCCGTTGATTAGTAACTTTCTATTTCCCCCTCTACTCCTTGGCAACTACTTTGATTTTATGAATTTGATTAGATATCATATATAGCACAATATTTGTCTTTCTGTGACTACTTATTTCACTTAGCATAATGTTCTCAAAGGCTTATTCACATTGTGGAATATGGCAAAATTTCCTTCTTTTGTTAAGGCTGAAGAATATTCTGCTGTAGGTATAGGCTATGTTTTCTTTATTCATCTCTTCTGTCGATAGACATTTAGATTGTTTTTACATGTTGACTATTGTGAACAGTGAGGCAATGAACATAAGAGTGCTAATATTCCTTTGAGATCCTGATTTCAATGCTGTTGGAGAAATGCCAGAAGCAGAACTGCTGGATCATATGGTAGTTCTACTTTTAATTTTTTGAGAAATCTCCATACTGTTTTCTACAGCAGCAGCTGCACCATTTTGCATTTCCATCAACAATATGCAATAGTTCAAATTTCTCCACATCATCACCAACACTTGTTTTCTTTCTTTTTTTTTTTTTTTTTGACAATAGCTATTCTGACAGGTTTCAGGTGATATCTCATTGTGGTTTTGATTTGCTTTTCCCTGATGATTAGTGATGTTAGTATCTTCTCACATACCTGTTGGCCATTCATATGTCTCCTTTGGATAAATGTCTATTCATGTCTGTAGCTTATAAGAGGCATCATACTTCCTGATTTCAAAATATATTACAGAGTTACAGTAACCAAAATAGTATGGCACTGACATAAAGACAGACATATAGACCAAGACATACAGACTGGAAAGCCCAAAACTAAGCCCATGCATATATGGTCAGGTGATCTTTGACAAGGGCACCAAGAATGTACAATGTGGAAAAGATAGTCTCTTCAACAAATGATGTTGAGAAAACTGCAAAAAAATGCACATATAAAAGAATGCACATGAAAAGAATAAAATTGGACCCTTATCTTACACCACATACAAAAATCAACTAAAAATGGATAAAAAACTTAAACATAAAATCTGAAACTGTAAAACTCCTTGAAGAAAACATAAGAGAAAAGCTTCACAGCATTGCTCTTGGCAGTGATTTTATGGATATGACACTAAAAACACAGGGAACAAAAACAAAAACAAACAAGTGGGACTATACAAAACTAAAAAGCTTTTGCACAGCAAAGGAACCAATGAACAGAGTTAAAAGGCAACCTACAGAGTGGAAGAAAATATTTGTAAACCATATATGTGATATGTGGTTAACTTCCAAAATACATAGGAAACCCCTCCAGCTGAGTAGTAAAAAAAAAAAAACCAATAACTCAATTTTTAAAGGGAGCAAATATTCTAATAGCCACTCATAAGAAAAGATACATGAAAAGTTGGGTTATTTTTTAAAAAGAACATTTAAAAATACAGCTATTTATAATCAATATAGTTGACCTTTGAACAATACAAGTTTGAACTGCACAGGTCCAATTATACACAGATTTTTTTCAATAAATACATCAGAAAAATTTTTGGAGATTTGTGACAATTTGAAAAAAATTCACAGATGAACCATGTAGCCTAAAATATAAAAAAAATTAAGAAAATTAGGTATACTGTGAATGCATAAAATATATTAGATATATTTTAGATATAGTCTTTTTATCATTTACTACCATAAATATACATGAATATATTATAAAAAGTTAAAATTTATTAAAACTTACACACAGACCATACAATGGCACCATTCACAGTAGAGAGAAACGTAAATAAATATAAAGATGAGGTAATAAGTCATAACTGCATAAAATTAACTGTAGTACCTACTGTACTACTGTAATAATTTTGTAGCCACCTTCTGTTGCTATCGTGGTGAGCTCAAGTGTTGCATGTATCTGCTCAAAATACCTTGTGACACTAATCATCTCCTTATGAGCAGTTCATCTCTTCAGTAAATTGCATAGTGCCACAAAAAGTGATCTCTTACGGTTCTCTAGCATTAGTCATCATGTTTAGTGCAATACTGTAAACCTTGAATAACACCATGAAACCCATACGAAGTGCCACTGGTGATGCTAGCAGTGCTCCCAAGAAGCAGAGAAAAGTCATGACATTACAGGAAAAAGTTGAGTTGTTTGATATCTACTGTAAGTTGAGGTCTGCTGCTGGTCTTGCCCAGCATTTCAGACAGACAATTCATCTTGTAAACAGATGATGTAAACTTATGGTATTGATAAAAACACAGTACTGTAAATGCATTTTATCTTCCTCATGATTTTCTTAATATTTTATTTTCTCTAACTTACTTTATCCTGAGAATACAGTATATTACATATAACATAAAAAATGTGTTAACCTACTGTGCATGTTATGGGTAAGGTTTCTAGTTAACAGTAGGCTAATAGTAGTTAAGTTTTAGGGGAGTCAAAAGTTATGGATTTTCAACTGTGTAAGGGGGCCAATGTCACTAACCCTTGTGTTGCTCAAAAGCCAACTGTGTTTTTTTCTAGTTTTTTTAAAGCTTCATTGAGGTATAATTGATACACAAAAAACTATAAATATTTCATGCATATAATTTGATGAGTTTGGACATATCCATGTACCTACGATACCAAAATACAATCAAAATAATAAACATATCCATGACCTCTGAAAGTTTCCTTGTGCCCCTTTGCTTTATTTATTTATTTATTTATTTATTTATTTATTTTGTGGTAAGAACACTTAACATGAGATCTACTCTCTTAACGATTTTTAAATGCATGCCACTGTTAATTATAAGCATTATGTTTTATAGCAGATATCTAGAACTTATTCATCTTGTAAGATCAATAATATTTTAAAGTTTATGTCTTTAGCTTCACATCTGATTGATAACTTGGTTAATTATAGAATTCTATATTGGATTAATTTTCTTTCAAAATTTTGAAGCATTTGATCTATCGTGTTGTAGCTTCTAGTGTTACTGCTGAGAAGTCTGATGTCATTTTAATTCTTGATCCTTTCTATAAGACATATTTTTATTCTCTTTGGAAGCTTTAAGATATTCTCTTTTTTCCCCATTAATGAAATGTCATCATAATGTGACTTGGTATAGGTCACTTCTCACTTACAGTGCTGGCCCCTCAGAGGGCTCATTCAAGATGGAAACTTGTGCCTTTTAATACAGAAATATTTTTTATTTTATTATCATCATTATTAAATTTCCTATATTCTCTTTTTTTCTGGAACTCCTATTATGTGGATGTTTAGCATCTTGCATTGGATCCTTTAAAATCAGATATTTGGATTCTTCTATTTTTAATCTCTGTTTTTGTTTTTACTTTCTGAAATATATTTTCAATATTATATTCCAAAATTATATGCAATTTTTAATATCAGGTATCAAATTTTTGTTTTTGAAAAATTATTTTTTCTTATGATTTGCTCATTTCTTTTTTACTAGCATTGTATTATTCAGTAGAAGTATTCATAATATTTTCTTTTATCTCCAAGGAAACTGATCATAGTTCTTATGTTTCCTTATATTCTTAACAAGACCTTTGTTTCCTTTACATTCCTTTTCCTCTCTTGGGTGGTTTTTATCTCTGCCTTTCAAAGAAGGACTTTCCTAAAATTAGTAAAATGCTGATCAGGAATCCTATGTGCTTGGGTATGTCTTTGCCACTGGTAGATTTCACTGTAGACGGACTGGGTAGAAATTTGGCCATTTCATCAGAGGATTCTCCGAATGTCAGTAGAATTTTTTTTTCTTTTTTTCTCTAGGATTATTTAGTTTCTCCTGGTTCACAAAATTCTTAAAACTGAAGGATCCAATGTTGCTGAAGAATTTTATTTCATTTTGTATAATTTCATTTAATTCTCTTATTTCCAGGATTACGCCTCTTCTTTGCCTTTAATGTGGCAGGTGTCTGTCCCTGGTTCAGAGCTTCAATAGCTCAACTTTTCTACAGAATCCCCACTATCCTCCTGGGGTGAGGAAAGAATCACCTGGCCTCATGGTATAGGACCTTCATTGAGCTCCAGGCAAACTTCCAAACAACACCCCTCTGTGCAGCCTCATGCCTCACTCCTGGGGCAGCATCAGGTTATTGAGTCTTTCCCTGAATCTGTGATAGGAATTGGCTTCTTTCTCTTTGATATCCCCCTCTGCAGGCAGCACAAATGTTTCCCTTCAGTGGGTAACCCCATGTTACCTACGTGGATTCAACACATCTGGTAAGCTTTCATACAGGACGTAGGCCTTTAGCAGGACATGAACATAAGTTAAGATTTGAAATAGTAAAATAAAGGAAAAGAAAGCATTGCATGGATGAAAATACCATTAATGAATTCATGCAGCTGAAATGAATATGAGCTATATGTATATCTTGGGAATCTGAGGGGCAGATGCAATGGGAAAACCAGACTGATGAAAAAGTAAGAGTTCTTTTGAATAACCATGGAAGATGGTTCAGTGGGATCAGTAAATTGGGGCCTTGAAAGTTGGGCTGCAGAGTCTGAAATAGATACAAAAGGCAGCAGGGAACAATCAATAACTCCGATTTGTGGTGAATACTTCATGTGATTGAACAGGGAAGCAGGAGCATCAGTGAAGTGTCTTTTCCAAATGGCAAGTGAGAGGTGGTGAGAGCAATAGTAAGGCTGGGAAATCTCAAATGAACTGGATATGAAAAGATGAAAGAAAGATATTGGGAAAAGCTCTTCGGAATTGCAGATTCTAAGTGCTAGGCACTTACATCACTCTATGACTGTAAGGTCAATTTAAAGTGCAGAGCAATATTAAAGAGCCTAAGGTTTGCCTTTGTGTCTCTGGAATGTATGCATGGAAACTAGAGAGTTATTGTTCACCTATTCCTGTGGACAAGCATCTATCGAAGACCTGAAAGTAGACAATATTACACACTTCTGATAACAGCAAATCTGGAATTATTTATGTCAAAGGCCACCAGAAGACAGAATACCTCATGGCTATAGAAGAAACAATCCTTTTATGTGCACATAGAATCCCCACATATGTCCTATGTACCCAGCATAGAGGTGACACTGAAATAATTTCATTAGAAAGTTGAAACGAGCAAGGTTAATTCTTAAAAAGCTACCAGTGTAAGAGTATTGATCGCTAGCACAGTTTTAGACATGGTTATTATTCAATAATGCCAACTATAGGTCAGTAATAATTAAGAACCTGTACTGGTTCTAACAACAACAAATCATTTGAAGTTAGGCCTATGTGAGTACAAAAGAGGTGAACAATTAAAGGAAGATATTTTTTCTTGAATTTTGTGCATTCAGAGGTGTTCAGTCAAAAGTCCTAATTCAGGTATAAACTTGTGCTTCTTAAAATACATTTTTTGCTCTGGCTGAACCAAAGCTTTTCTTCTGAAATTACAATTTGGATAATTCCATCAGACACGGAGTAATCACTAAGTTAGCATTTGGTGGGAACACGGGGACTAACAACTCAGTCCCCAGGGAAAATAACCCTCAGTTATTTATGGCTCTGAGTGCAGGGGCTCAGATTTCCGTCCTCTGAAAGGCAGCTGTTTCAGCAATTTAGTGTCTCTCACCACCACAGCAGGACATTGATTAGTGTGATCCTGAAAAAGAAAACGCCACCTACAGAATAATCATTTCTATTTCTCTACTGGTGGGTAAGAGGGTTTCTGCCACTTGCCCAGCATCACGTGAAGGAGAAGGCCAGGTCGCAATCTGTTTTTTCCATGCTCTGTCACACTCTTCATCCCTCTGCAAGAACCAGAATGAATCCTGGGTTAGCTGCAGCAGTCTGCTGCCTCCAGAGGAGTTTTAATTATCTTAGACACAGAGTCACTTGGCACTTTACAGCAGGAACGCTCCTGGGAGTAAGCTGTGGTGAAGGTCGTTTTGGGCAAACGCGTTTGATGGGGGAAGTCAGGTATCAACATAGCCCCAACTTCCTCTCCTGTTAAACCCTCCTTTAGTAAAGAATGCATCTAGCTCATTTTTTCATTATACCCAAAGCTTTCTTCTTGGAACTTATCATTAAAAAACATCAATACAACCATTTTGCTTCTTAAAACTAGACATGGGTGTTACATCACTTTTAGGATTAAAATTTAAAATTATTATCATGGTCTAAAAGGCCTGCATGATGCAGCCACTGATATCCTGTGCAGCCTCATCCCCCATCACACCCAGCTTTAGTTGTTCTGCTCTGGCCAGACTGCTTCTCTCTGCTACCCCAGGACCCACATCCTCCCCAGCCCAGCACCTCACAGGGGCTGCTTTCTCCCTAGAAGATGGCCCATCCCATTTCCACCTGGCTAACTCCTGCTCGCCTTTTAAATCTCAGTCCATGCCACGTCCCAGGGAGGATGCTTTTACTGCCAAGTTCAGATTAGATTCTGCTAATGTATCCTCTGATATACTCTGTACTTTTCCTCCATGGCCCTTAGCGAAACTTATGTATACAGTTATTTGGTATATAGTTTTTTTTAACTATCTTCTCTGTCATCACTCTACCCCCCAAGCTCAGTGTGGGGCTTGACACATAATCAATTCTCACTATTTGGTGACTGTAAGATTCCACCAAATCCTTCCATCCTCTACCAGAACTTGAAGGAACAGAAATACTGTCAGCATCCAACTTCCTCTCCAACCAAAGAATTGAGTTCTGAGACCCCATTTCTAATGGTTACCTGTATCATGTGCTGTCATGACAGGGGAAGTGAAAATCTAGATTGGACATCATTTAATGACATTCATATTCTCTTTCCAGCTTGAAGACTGTATGTGAGAAATTAAAGCAGTGCTATTTTGTCATCATTTCACCGAGAAGTTGAGCTTATGCTTTTGGTTTTCTTTGTATATATATTATTATTATTATTATTATTATTTTACAAAAATCTTGGATATGAGAACGTCTACATTTTTGGTAGATCTTTTTGTGCAACATAAAACCATAAAGTTTGTCAAGTCAACTCCACCAACTCTGATTTCAACCAGAAAGACAGGAGCAAATTCTAGCTATATTCTGTTGGTTTATAACTGTCTAACAAACCATCCAACATTTAGAGGCTTAAAACAACAATTATTCATTTTGATAAGAAACATGTAATTTGGGCAGGGTTCTATATGAACAGCTCATCTTTGGTTATCAGCTGGAGTGGTTTGAGCAGCATTGGAGCTTGGGCTTCTGTATAGCTTATCCACAGGGCAGCAAGTTTGTTCTGCTTGACAGCTGGGGACTCCACTGAAGCTCTCAGCCAGGGTCCTTTCTTCCTCTCCATGTGGGCGATCTCTCCATGGGACTGCATAGGCTTCTTTACAGTAAGGTGGCCCAATTCCAGGTGTGAAAGTTGCAAAAGATTGGAAACGGAAGCTGCCAGTCTCTTAAAGCATTGGCCTAGCAAGGAGCACAGTGTTACTTCTGATGTCTTCTGTTAGTCAAAGTGGCCACATAGGCACCCCCAGATTCAAGAGGAGGGATTTATTTGACAAATCCCTGGGAAGGAATAGTTGAGCAACCAGTACTGGTGCTGGTTCCCTAGGTATTTAAAGGGGAAGCAGAAACACAACCATCATTTGCTGCTGTTGTTTCCTTTTCCTTACTTTCCGGCTCTCTTTGCTTAGAGTTTTGAAGAATCTTTTGAAGTAGTTGGTAAAAGAGTGTTGTCAACAATATGAAAATAGATTGTGATTTTCATTTCATCACCTCTAGATCTCATAAAAAAATCAACAGCTAAAACAAAATTATTCTGTCTTTTTGCTATTCTCTGAACTTTTGCCCCAAGTAATATGTAAGTAATACATATTTTAGTTGGACTTTCAGAAAAATTAGTTTAAAAGCTCATCTGAATGGTAAGATTTACAAAGTCTATGCTAGGACTGAAGTCCTGCCTTTCAGAGTCAGCTCTGACTGCATTTCGGTGTCAGAAGGAGAATGCAAAGAATAAAAGTTACTGCTGTTGAGAAAAAACAAGGCTACTGAGTTTCACTGAGGTCATAAGGGAAGGCTTCTCGGAACAGGTAAGGTTTTGATTAATCCTTGAAAGATGACGAGGTTTAGAAAGGTGTAAAAGGGAAGGGAGGGCAGAGGTTATTCTAAGCAGGAGCTATAGAAAGATGTCTTAAGTTAAGAAATACATTTTGGCCAGAGGACAAAGTTCCCCTGGGGAGAGAGAGGGGACATGGCTGGAGCAGATTGGGGTCAGGCTGTTGAGGACTTTGGATGGCAGCCCAGGACTTCAGTACTGTGACAGCAGCCCACACAGGAAGTGCAATCCGGGTGCCTGGTGGTCCCATGGGCCGAGCAGCGGAGTTGCAAGCAATGGAAATGGAGGCCCAAAAAGGGATCTGTTGACAGTTGGAGGCAGAGGCTGCACCAGCGTCAGGTGGGCAGCTTTTTAATGGGAAACAGGTGTGGAAAGGCAATAGAAATAGATCAGAGGTCCAGGCTGATGTGTTAGATCATTGAACAGCCTCTCCTAGAAGTACCTAAAGAAACAGGAGTGGAGAAAAGAGAGTACAAAGGACTTGCAGACTGCTGAGCTGATAGATGTTAAACCAAAATGGTCTCTATGACATTGTCAAAAGCCAGGCCTATAAAACTTCAGGTCTTTCAGCAGTGGGAGCTATAGAAGGTTTTGAGTATCAAAGGGGAATGTTGAGAGTTGTCCTTTAAGATTAATCACACAGGTGGTCCAGTGAGTGACACATCTATTCTGAACAAATGAGATCTGCCATCACAAAACCTACCAATGTTGAAGATATCTTTATATCTGGGTACAGCGCTAGGGTAGGGGTGATCCTCACAATAATCTGATTAAATAATTAGAATCAATAAGATTCTTCTCTTTTAGCCAAGGTGGAAAACATAAAATTGGCTATGTGAGTAGCTTGTCGAAAGTAATACTTCAAATTAGTGTCAGGACAGGGTGCTTCATCTACAAAATGAGCGTAACAATCCCTACCTCGGATGTTAGTTGTGAGGATTAAAGGAGGTAACTGGGAAAGAAGGCTTACTCTGGGACGAGCCAGTCTAAGGAAACTTAAATATCACTGTTCAGCACTGCAGCTCTGAGGATGGGGTCGCTTTGGCAATAAGAAAACTGATGCTTAGAACAACTGGCAAGTGTATCATCTCAGGGTCAAATCCACACCTTTCAGACTCCTAAGCCCATGCCCTTCGCCAATATTCAATATTGTCTCCCTGACACTCAGTAACATTGTTTAAAAATCTTCACTTTTCTTCCAAAAAAGGGATGTTTATTTCACACGATTCTCAGCATTCAATATAATCTTTGTAATGGTAAAAAAAAAAAAAATTCAATCACATTTATAAATGTTTCCAACAGAGTTCCTGATACCTTTTGGGCATTCTGCATTATCCTTCTTTCTCCTTCTCTTTCCTTTCTCTGTCTCTCTTCCCTCCACCACCTACTAACCTGATGCACCTAGATCTTCAACTGTTATTAGGTCTATATGTTTCTATAGAATACATAGACATTGTAACTCCAGCAAAAAGCATAATTCAAAGTATTGAAGAACTCTAATTCTACAGTAAAGGTGGTGATTTCACAATTCATTTTCAAGCCACACACACATGCCTTTGGGATGGTGCTTTAACATGCACATACATTATGTCTCAGAAAAGAAGCCTTCTAGTTTTTAGAGCACAATGGAGATAGTCCCAAACACATTTGCCTCCATCAAGGTATTCCTAAACCTAGTCCTAAACCATCCTGTTAATTTCATGTAGGATAGCCTTTTACACCATTGCTGATTCATTTTATTTCTCCAGTGAAAATCTTTTATTCTGCGTTCTTGAGCCTCCGCTTTTTTTTTTTTCATTTTGACTCTTTTTTTTTCCTTTTGACTCCTCTGCCAAGCTCAAATTTATGAAGGGCATAATGCTGCATTGCCTGTCAAAGATTTAAGTGCATTTATTATCCTCTTTCTCCCACTGCTCTCACCAGCCTTTCATTTCCTAGGTCTCTATCGGTGCACTTCTGCTGGTCAGGGTTTTAGGAAGGTTTCTGTACCAGGGGCTCCTGGAATACTTCAGCAAACACAAATCAGACCTTCAACAACAGCTAAATTACTTCTTTCCAATGCTGAGCCACTGACACGTACCAGAGGCATGTTTATAATATTAATAGCTTTTGGGTCCTGTACCTCATACAGGAAAGATTCATTTCAGAACACTACTTTTTAAAAAAAATCCATAGTAAAAACTTAACTCATTTGAAATTCTGTTTTAAGAAAGTTGCCCATTTGCACTTCAGCTTATAAGAAAGATTGTAACAAATGTTGATTCCTAATAAAATACACAGAAAAAAATATTCTAACCATAGGAAAAAAACAGAATAAATGAATTAATTAGCTACCACAAAATACTGTTTGTGAATAGCTTTGAAGGAGGAGGAGAACAAATGTAAGATATCAATAGTTTCACAGAAATACAGGCTTCAAACCCAGAAACATTACATGACTCATTTTTCCAAATGAGATACTGAGAAGGTAACTGCTTTATCCAAAGCTACCTGACCACTGAGTGACACTTATTCCAGAACACAAATACATGTGAATGAAAAGCAATCACCGTACTGTATTCTTTGGTTACTATTTGCAAACAATTGCTCTGGAAATATAGCCCCTTGCTCTTATATGATTGCAAGCTTCCTTAAGCCTGAGCAATCAAGAGTACTAAAGGGATCTCTGTAGTACTCGTTAGCTAAGTTAGGGGCTCACAGCTGTTTTGACCTCATGGATGCAGATCTTACATAGTTATATTTTGAGATCTCCAGTTGATATTTATTAGTCAATCTGTCAGCACCATTTTCCTTTAGGCATCTACTAATCTGATCCTCAAAGTCACTTCCAAGTGTTCTTGAACACTGCCTCCACACACCGTATACTCCGTTAGAGTCTTGATTTCTACGCCAAGGGTGGTTTCGCATTAAGTAAAAATCACCTTTCTCCTCTCTAGGTTACCCTTTGTCACCATAGATGTAGATGTACCACTTATGACCCCAGGTTTCTGTTGTATCTACTTTACTCTTCTTCTTCCCTCTGCTGCCCAGCTTTTTCTGTTTACCTTTTACATGGCAGACTATATTGCTGTGACTACAGTGCAACAGTTTATAAGATTCAGTCCCATGGAGAGACTCCCTGACTGTCCTGGAATTTCTTCAATCCAAATCAAAATTACCCATCTTGAGTAGGATGTCTACTCTGGGTGCAAAGGGATTATATAATACAAAAACATCTGCAGGACATTGGCCTCTAGGAAATGGGAGTAAATTCAAAGAAGGGGAATGTCCAGTGGGCTTAGCAGATATATCAATGGGTCCACCATGGTGCCCTTATCTGAGTCAGACATCATAATGCCCGCTCCAGTTCTTCCCCTTCCTTTTTTTCTACACAAAAACCTACCCTTGTGAAAATCAAAGAATATTAATGACTAGATGTCACCTATTTTACCAACTTGTCAGACATTCCTCAATATTTCTGAATCCCAGCAATGAACTGAACTTGGACTCAACTTTGTATCTTACTGTATAAATTAGCCTCCCAGTATTTAAAATAATAGTTGCGTAGTTCACCTGAAAAATCTCATCCACTATAACAGTTTAAGCACAGAACTGGTTTGCATGATTTAGCTCTCTTGCATATTAGAGAAAATACTCAAAGCCAATACCAACTGTATATTAGGTCATAAAATGTAGCCTTTGGCTACATCTTTTCCACCCTGCAAAACACACTCTAAAATTATCCTCTTTGAACCATACATTGGAGCCATAGCCCTCCCACCCTGTCCAAATACTTCAAATATCCAAGTGTAATTTTAAACACCAGTGTGTAATTGTCTACAAATCAATTCTCTCATTTATTTACTGGGGAAACATAATAACTCATTTTCATAGTTCTGGAAAAGAAAAAATCTTCCCTTGATCTCAAAATTTAAGCATCCATAAACACTGCACAGTCCATTTTTTAATTGAGTCAGTCCTTTTTCAGTCTACCCAATCTAGAAGGTACATCTGGGGCTGTGTTGCTCCAGAATAACAATGTTCTCGCCAAAGGTGCCAGGCTCTGGCTTTCAGCATGGACTTACTCAGGCCAAGAAGTTTCTCCAAGAGAAGAACAATTTGGAGAGAGATTCAACTCATTTGTTGTAAAACATGAAAATGCAATTATGTAATTTGCGATTAAAATGAGGCTTTCAATCTTTAAATTTAAATTGCTGAATCTCTTAACTTGGTGCTTACACATTGCCTTCTATATTTTGTATTTCCTGTGATTATACCTCCTCTTCCCAGTGATGGCAGAGACCATGCATTAAACTTTGTAAATCCTCCACAGCTATTTTTATGTTACCTTATGCATAGTAACATCAATTGCCTATTGTCTTAAACTGGGCGTAAAGCACTTACATTTTAATTGCATTTTTTAGATTAAATTGAATCCTCCAACTGAACACTGAAGGGCATAAACACAATGCTATTTACCATTCTTTATTTTGTGGAGGGTCTATTTTGAATTTTGAATAATCTTTATAAAATACTAAACCTTCAGCCTTCTACTACATGTAAAGTATTTTAAGTAAAATAGAAGACAAAATTATATCAGCCCTAAAGTAAAAGTTGTAGTCAACAGTCTTAGGTTCTGTTGCCAGCTTCACCTGAATTTATCTCTTTCTCTGAAACAATTTTCCCTAATCACAACAATCTTCTAAGAGGATAAGTGGAAGCTCCCACTGAGAGATACTGATTCAAGATTCTCCTGGGTAAATGCTATTAAGGTAAACATTTAGCAGATACTGTGTCACTGAAAGCCTGGTTATCTGCTCAGGGACATTCTCTTCTTGGGGCTTTAGTCATCACAGAGCAACCTGGACCAGGCCAACAATCTATACTTGAGAGCCAGAGAGAAGAGTCTTCCTTATTGAATCTTTTATGTTCAAGAAGTTATTAATGATCCATCTATCTGCTCACATCTTCCTTTTTTTTTCCTGAACAGAAGAAAGAGAGTCAGAGAAGGGCTCAGTGTTCTTCTGCTGAACAGGGGTGTGACAAATGAAGGGCTGTAGCCATCAGGGCATCATTTATACCAAATGTACTTCTGATGCATGAGGTGAATACCAGTTGAAGATAATTACTTATTCTTTGGACCATCCTCCAGCTTAAGCCACTAACAAAGACTTCTGAAATTTGCTTCTTCTTTTTATCTATTTGTAATATTTTCCCAGGATAGCTCCAGTTCTTAGTCCAATCCTTCTTTAAATAATACTTTTTAAAAATTCTACTTATAAAGAAATCTATAGAGATTGTACTAGTTTGCAGGGCCACCAGCTGTGTATGAGTGTTCCCATCTTTTCTCATCTACGCCAACATTTGTTGTTTTGGGACTTTTTGATAAAAGCCATTCTCACTGGAGTTAAGTGATATTCCATTGTGGTTTTGATTTGAATTTCCCTGATGACTAACAATGTTGGGAAATTTTTTCATGTGCTTTTTGGTCATTTTTATATCTTCTTTGGAAAATGTTTATTCAAGTTCTTTGCCTATTTTTTAATTGAGTTGTCTTTTTGCTATTGAGTTTTAATAGTCCTTTATACATTCTGGAAACCATGCTCTTATCAGATATATGATTTACAAATATTTTCTCCCATTCAGTAAGTTTTTTTTTTTTTACTTTTTTATGTTCTTTGATGCACAAAGTTTTTTTTTAATTTTGATAAAATCCACTATATCTATCTTTTCCTTTTGCTTTCTGTTCATTTTGTGTCATGTCTAAGAATCCATTGCCAAATCAAGATTATAGAGATTTACCCCTATGTTTTCATGTAAGAGTTTTTCAGTTTCATTTCTTATGTTTACATTGTGATCCATTTTAAATTAATTTTTGTATGTGGTGTGAGGTAGTCTAACTTAATTCTTTTGCATGTAGATATCTAATAGTGCTAGCACCATTTGATGAAAAGACTATTCTTTCTCATTGAATGATCTTGGCATACTTGTTGAAAATCAATTGGCCATAGATGTATGGGTTTATTTGTGGACTCTCAATTCTATCGGCCTACATTCCCCACTGCATTTTTGAATGCCCTAATTTTTTCAAAAAATCTCTTTACTCAAGCTTTTCTACCAGGTTGGTGACACTTATTATATGCCTAAATTTTAAATCTTATGCATCAGGTGCCTGTGAGTTACCCCCCTGCCTTACAATGTTTCCTGGAAATGCCCATTGCCTTTCTGCCTTGAATGAGTTCCAAGTTCGGTGAAACAGACACAAGTACCATGTATCATTCCTTCAGGCAGCCTCCATACAGGTTAGAATAGACCACCACAAGGTTTTGTGAATAAGGTTGGTTCTGTTCCTTTTAGAAATAGGAACTGGGGTATCACACTAAAAATGTTCACTGTTGTTTTTGAGACTACCCTGAGCCAAGGAGGAGTTGGATGAAGACACTAAACATATCACAAAGTTGTCCTACCATATTTAAGTTACCTTTTTCTTGATCCTGACTTTGACTTTTTGTTGCTGTAAACCTTTGACTGCTTTCCAGTATTGCATCAAAGTTGGTTTTGACTTTACCTTCTTGATTTTGATTTTTTAATGTTGTGGTAAGACCGTTTCTTGGAGCTGCCTACCTCACTATTTTGACTGACAATACTCCTATGTAATATATTTCCAATCCTTAAATTTCCAATTTAAGTAGCACTATAATTGGCATTTTATTAGAAGTGATGATTCAGCATTTGTAATTTACGGACTTACAAGGTTTATTGCATTCCTAAATGTGGCCCAATATATCCTACCTAACAGCCTCCGTCTAGCTGGTAGGAAGACTCCTCCTTATCAGTTATTTCTGGGATGTCATGAAAGGGTACTCATGTGTACCCTTAAACTAGTCTTTCAACTATAAATACTAACAGATGCTACCTATCCTTTCTCTCCATTTCCATTTTCCAAATATCCCACTCAATTGCCTACAACATTGGGTCACAAAGCACACATCATCTAAGTAAAGGACTATCTCCACTGTAATCATCAGATCACAAAAAAAGTAGTTGTTTATGTGTCATATGGCCCTACATAGGAATACTATATAAATTTTTAGTAATTTTCTAATGTAATGTGCAAGGAGGAATATAAGAATACAGAGACCTTAAACTTAAGGGGGGTAGGAAAACAATAACTAAATATTCTTTATTTTATTGTACTATAGCTAAGGTTTTTAGATTTCCTATTTCTTAAGTTACTTGTAATAAGTCTCTGAAGCAATAATTGCCTTACTTTTCTCATTTAATGTCATTGTAAAATGAGATTATCTGAACCATCTGCAGTATAGAAAGTTCTTCCAAACCTGATTGTCATGAACATACTTTGGGAATTGGTTTTCAGTTAGTTTGACAAAACATGTTTTAAATGTATGAGAAACAAAGTCAGTTCTTCATAGTCATGCCATATGTTTAGAACTTTTTTTAAGTCCACATCAACCACCATAACAAAATAAAACAAATGGAGTAACTGTGATTCTGATTTTGATTCATTGGCTTTGACTCTCTGTACTAAACTACCATATGTGGTATGAACTTTTTAAATTCCACTATTACAATAAAAAAAGAACTTACCTTAAAATGAATGCTTTTTATCAGTCAGAAACAAATTGTTTTCATACTTGACAAAAATGTTAATGTGTTATTACATTAAGACAAATTCTTCTCTACAGTAGATGCTTATTAAGGCTTAGTTAAAATATCATATACAGTGTCAGATTGTAAAATCTAAGAAATAAATGTAGAACTTGTTTTAGAGAGCAGTATAAGCAGTTATAAAACAACTTACATTGGTGTATAAAGTCTTAAATATCTGAAAGCATTTATTCTGGACAGTGAAAGACAAGAAATATAATAGTTTTAGAAATATTCTAAGTATTTGTCCAAATGTTTATTTCCCATTATACAGGTTAAATTAAAAACCACTTACATTTTAAAAGAATAACAAAATATTAAAATTGTTAGTGCATCCACAAAAGATTTTTTAAAAATTATAAAATGAGATTGAATGCTAATAAAATTATATTTTCTTCAAAAGAATGCAAAATACACAGACTGATTCTCTTATGGAAGCATTTATTTAAATGTGGTTATAAAAACAAAGAAATATTTTAAAAATTCGTAATTTCTCAGTATTTTCTAATTTTCTATGAAGGCCCGCTATTGCTTTGAAATTAAGAAAAAAGAAAAAATAAACTTTTATCCATAGGGTTTGTCAATTTTTTTTTTTTTTTTTTTGAGACAGAGTCTCACTGTGTCACTCTGGGTCGAGTCCAGTGGCATCATGGTAGCTCCCTGCAACGTCCAACTCCTGGGCTCAAGCAATTCTCTTGCCTCAGCCTCCCGAGTAGCTGGGACCACAGGTGTATGCTACCACGCCTGGCTAATTTTTCTAAAATTTTTCTATTTTCAGTGGAGAAGGGGTCTCGCTCTTGCTCAGGCTGGTCTGGAACTCAGTGCTGGGCTCAAACGATCCTTCCGACTCAGCCTCCCAGAGTGCTAGGATTACAGTTGTGTAATGGAATTTAAATGTTTTTTATTTTCATAATGGACATCTATATTACATGAATTGGAGGATGGTATGCGTTAGTCGTAAGAAACTATTCCTGTCTCAAAGAATTATGAGACTGCTAAAGAATAACGAATCTTACCTTTGAATTAATCACAAATAAGATAGATATTGTTCTTCCTGGAATGAATTAAACACTGTTTTGTTTTGTTTTGTTTTGTTTTTTCCTTGAGACTAGAGAATCAACTCAGTTATCTCAGTTTTGCAATTCATTGTTATTGCTAAGAAACTTGACAGCCTTACAAGCCTTTTTTAAATGTTTGATATGAATCTTAGTATCATACATTTTAAATACTGAAGCTATGATTGCTGAAAGAAAAAAGAAACAAAAACAAAAAAAACTACCAAAACAGTTCACTATGCTAAGAAGACTCTCCTTGTGACTATCTCTTTTGTCTTTTTTGTTTCTTTGTCTTCTCCCTCATTAGTACTGGGATTCTAACCTTAGGGAAAGCACTGGACAGAGAAAGCACCGACCGCTACATTCTGATCATCACTGCTTCCGATGGCAGGCCAGATGGGGTGAGTATGCTCCCTGGGAAAGGGTTTTGAAAATAGCATTACTGAAACAGAGGGTCTTGTAATCTTGGACTCTTAAACAATTTATTATGGACATGAATTAATTTTTCACCTGAAACAACTTATAATTACTGGGAAAAGTGTTCTTTTCTTCAATGGGCTCTTTTAGAAATGCACCTATACTGTGAATCTGTTAATGTGTTGCAACCTTTGCCTTGACAGAACACATACTTGTGATCAACGTTCTTACCCAATTTATAAGGAAAATGAAATCTATTTTATTCTAACAAGTATCCCATTGTGTCTATCATCTGCACAGCACTATAAAATGCCTTCTGGCAGTTTTACTATGTTGGAATCGGTCTCACTTGGTGTCATTTTAGTGAGCTGTATGGGATAGAAGATGAATTTTAAAATAAATATCCTTAAGCACTTAGGAAACAGCTTTGATTGATTTCACAGGTTTTTGTAAGTAGCACTCAGAATCCTGAGTAATCCTTGTAATCTAAGTAGTTTAAATAGGTTCATAATTCTAGAGAAGATAAATTCCATCTCCTCTGGACCTAAAAAGTTAGTCATTCTGAAGTGTTTTAAAATCATTTCTCTGTATTCTTTGAACTATCCTGTTCGTAACCACCACCGTCGTATTTCTAAGCATTGTAATATAATAATTGGTAATAATTGTTTTTCCACCATTCCTATGCCATGAGTTAGTTTTGTTTCGTTTTTTCCTTTAGTTGAGTGCTTATGTGCCAACTCAATGCTACCTGTCTGGAAATAATTTTAAACCCAGTATAGACATAAAAAGCAAGGCTCACTCAATGTAAATAGCAACATATCTCCAGTATACTTGAAAAGACTTCTTTATATAATGTACTGACTAAAGGAATATGATAATGTAATCCTCACACTTATTTTAAAGGGATTTCTGAGAAAATTTTACTATGATAAATGCATAAAATTGATACTTGAATAGTGTTATCATCTTAATTAAAAATGAGACCAATAGATAGAAATAGTTCAATTTGGTAATTGCAATCTGTCCATAATAAGCTATGTGGCATTTTCAGACATTGGGTAAAGAACTGTATGTAGAGAATGAAATATACAGACCAGTTTTATAAAATAATGAGGCTATTAGAAAGTACTTAGATAATAGAAAAATGAAGAAAAATAAATACCTAAGTTTAATTTTTATATATTCAATGCCCTTGATTATTATAGTGTGCCTGTGCTAGACGGATGTAAAGAAGTCAATGAGAGTCTGTCTCTAGAAGAAGTAATTTAAGAACTTGACTTATGATGAAAGTTTAATGGGAAACTTGGCTAGGCTATAACGGAGGAGAAATATTCTAAGGAGGTAGAGGAGGAATTATTTAGCATAGAATAAGAAATAAAATTAGAGTGAAGTGGAAATAAAAAGGAACATTCAGGTCAACCATTAGGATAGAAAAAAACAAGGAAGGATAATGCATAGCTTTGAAATATGTCACATTATAAATCAAAAACTAATGGCAATAGTATTAGCTAAACATTTGAAGTCTGTCTTTAAAAACAAAATTTCTTAGACAATAGAACAGATGGAAAATAAATGGTATATTTAGATGTCTGGCGTAGTCACAATCTACTAATTATAGTTTTGCCCACTCAAAAACAAAATAGTTTCTGGGTTAAAATTAGTGGTGATGTTTTCTTTAGGATATTTTTCAGCAATTTACTTGTATATGTTAATTCTCCTTGGCAAGGTCACTTAGCATTTCTAGGTCCCCATTTTCTCATTCTTATAATCAATCAGGTCTCATTCGGCTTTAAAATTCTAATGTATTTGACTAAATTTTGTTTTATGTTCTAAAGTTTGTATTGGGAATATCAGTAGAGAACTAAACACTTAGATTTCAAACAAACAAATGTTTCTTCAGTTAATTTTATGATTTATATAATTTAGGGATACATTTATATGTGGCCATATATAGTAAGTTTTGGAAGAAAAAAGTGATTATATAAAAATAATATTCTCACATCTTGATAGCACTTTTTTATGTAAACATTTAAACTTATGTCCTTCATATAATTGTGATAAAATTAACAGTTTAATCATAATAATTGTTGGTTTCAAGATATATTTAATAAACACAGACCACAGATGGATGGAATTTAGTTAAATCAAAATAATTATCAGCAATTTATGTGAAAGAAATTGCCAGGATGAACTTAAAAATTTTGTCATGAAAAACTGCCTTCTCTACCACTCGAAAATAAGGATGGGGGGAAGACATCTCACATTCTATTACATTAGTCATTGTTAATTTTTTGTAGACAATATTAAGGAACTATGGTTTAACTGTAATATATTTTTCCTTTGCTAAATTTACTTTATCAATTAGAGTTGAAAAATCTATATGTTATTATTATAAATATTTATTTCTTTAGCTATCATGAGTACAGATAAAATAATATTTTTTAGATTTTAATAATTTTTTTCTCATTCAGAGCAAGACAGTGGTGCTTGCTTTTACTTACCACTTCTATTCAAAATAGTACCAAATGTGCTAGCCAGAGCAATTAGTTAAGAAAAACGAATAAAAGGCATCCAATCTGGAAAGGAAGAAGAAAAATTATCTCTGTTTAGAGATGATATGATCTTATCTAAAGAGAACACTATAGATTCCTTACACATGCGCGCACACACACACACATACACACACAAATGTTAGGACTAATACATTATGCAAAGTATCAGGATACCAAATCAACATACAAAATCATTTGCATTTCTATACACTGAAAATGAACAAGTCAAAAAGAAAATTAAGAAAACAATTACATTTACAATAGCATCGAAAAGAATAAAATAATCAGGAATTAACGTACCCGAGGAGATCAAAGACTTGTATAGTGAAACTACAAAACATTTTAGAAAGAAATTAAACAAAACTTAAGTAAATTGAAAGACACCCCATGTTTATAGATGGGAATACTTATATTATTATTAAAATGGCAATACTTCCCCAAGCAATCTGCTGATTTAATGCAATTACTATTAAAATCCCAGTGATAATTTTTGCAGAAATAGAAAAATTCATCCTAAAATTTATATAGAATCTCAAAGGACATCAAATAGCCATAAATAAATAAATAAATAATAAAAAGCTGGTGAACTCATACTTCCTGATTTCAAACTTACTACAGAGCTACAGTAATCAGAGGGTGGTACTGGCATAAAGACAGAAATACAGACCAATGTCATATAATAGAGAATCCAAAAATAAACCCTCGCCTTTTTGATCCAATTGTTTTCAAGATAGTTACCATAACCATTCAATGAAAATTGGAAGTGATTTCTTAAATATGATCCCAAAGGCATAGGCAACAAAAGAAAAAAATTGTATGAATTGGACTTCATGAAATTTTTAAAAAAATGGAGCATCAAAAACACAGAATTAAAAAGCAGCTCACCAAATGGGAGAAAATATTGTCAAATCATATACTCATTAAGTGATTAATATCCAAAATATATATAGAATTCCTAAAACTTAACAATAGCAAACAAACTGGATTAAAAATGGGCAAAAGATTTCAACATTTTTCCAAAGAAGATACGCAAATGGCCAGTAAACATATTAAAAGATACTCAGCATCACTACACATTAAGGAAATGCAAATCAAAATGACAATGAGGTACCACCTCACATCTAGTAGAGTAGCTTTTATAAAAAACATACCAACAAAAAACCAGAACAAACAAAAACAAAAAAGAGAAAATAATGTGTTGCCGAGGATGTGGAAAAATTGGAACCCTTATGCACTGTTGTTGAGAATGTAAAATGGTACAGCTGCTGTGGAAAATAGTCTGGCATTTTCTCAAAAATTAAAGACAAAATTACCATATGAACCACCAATTACATTTCTGGATATATATCAAATGAATTGAAAACAGGATCTCAAAGAGATATTTGTACTCCCATGTTTACAGCAGCATTATTCATAATAGATAAAACGTGAAAACAACCCAAACAAAATGTGGTATATACATACAGTAAAGTACTGTATGATTGCACTAATTTGAGGTACTTAGAATACTCAAAATCACAGGAACTGAAAGGAGAATGGTGGTTTTCAGGGGATGGGGGAGGTGGAAATGGGGAGTTACTGTTTAGTGGGTATAGAGTTTCAATTTTGCTAGATAAAAAGAATGCTGGAGATCTATGGTGATGACGGTTGCAGAAAAATGTGAATGGACTTAACTATCACTGAACTTTATATTTAAAAATTAAGATAATTAAAAAAAGAAAAAGAAAAAATCTAGAAGTGGACAGTGAAGGGATGGTGTAGGGCCTCAACAATACCTTTGAAGATGCCTGCTGGAGATTTTTGGCTCTGCCATTTTTAGTGAGTTTATATTCATCCTATTTTTGTTACCTAATGGTCCAAGATGGCTACTGCAACTGCAGGCATCAGCTGTCCATCACAGAGGAGCAAAGTATAAAGGCGAATGTCAAAAGAGTCTGATCCCCCTATTTTAAAGCAGAAAACCAAAGTTTTTTAAGAAATTTCACCTAGCAGATTTCCTCTTAGATCTTACTATCCTTAAGTAGTCGTATCAAGCTGAAAGATAACTAGTAAATAGAGATTTTGGATTGTGATTATGTTAACCAACCAATAACACAGCATAATATATGTGTGTATGTATATGTGTGTGTGTGTGTGTGTGTGTGTGTATAATATACATGGATAGTGATTAGAATTTTTTTTATTCAAAATATGAAGGTGTTCTGTAGCATGGATATTTCTGACCAGATCTCATGTGTTCAGCAATATTGTTTTCCTCCTTGTTAGAGATGATGGGTAACTTGATTCTATTATGGTTTTGATTGCTATAAAATGCTCTTGAATTACTGGCTTGAATTACTTGATTATGGCTTTCACAGTGAACACTTGTAATGTTTTACAAGTTCAGATTGCTAGTAAGCTTAGCATCTTTGTTTTGGCCTTGAGGTAATATTATTTCCTAAATTTCTTTTAAACATGATATAAACAAATAACATTTAAAAGTTGAACATTTAACTTTACGATCAAAATTTTGGAAACATTAGCAAAAGCAAAAATATGTGCATAAGGTAATGTGTGAAGTTTAAATAACTTTGAATTTCAATATAGCTGGTTTAAGAAGATTTTAGAACAAAAAAGCAGATGATTATAGAATAAACTATAGATTTAAATGTTTAAACTTTAAAAACATAAATTTTATACTATATAAAAAGTATTTATTTAAATACATAAATGTTTAAATATATACATTATCATTATATATTATACATACTATATTGTAGTATGTATAAAAATACTTCCTGAATGAATAAATTCGAACATCTTAATTATGTTCTACTTCTAAATCCAGTTTCCAATAATTTAAAAAAATTAGCTTGATAAGCTCAACAAAGTCCATAATATAAAATAAAGATTATAAAATAATCTTAATTAAAGTATTTTCTCATGAATTAAAAAATGCTTTGTACAGATGAGTATACATTGTTTGAGTATAGCTTAACAGATTACATTTTTAATGCTATACCAGACCAAAGATCCTATATTAGTATCCTTTATTTCAGAGCCATACTAATTTATAAAAATAAATGTATGCTCAAATTGTCTGCTACAACAGAGATATCTACTTGCATTTTTGAGAAATGGAATATATTTTATAATATACTAATATAATATAATTAATATAATATTAATATAATATAATAATATAATATAAAAATATATATTTTAAGAACTTATCTGTGATTTAAAACAAAATAAAATCTAAGACATACTTAAATATGTAATTGTCACAAAATGATCAATTATGGTATTTAGTAATAAAATGCAAGTATTTCCAGCCAATGGAATTGTAAGTAAATTCCCTTGATAGAATATAGGTAACTTTGGTTTATTAGGCTTATTAGTTTGGTAACTTTTTAATTTAATTAGCATAATATAAATTTACTTTTAAATATTAATTGTGAAAATGTGTTGGCTGACGTATTATCCAATTCTCTTACTTTAATTAAAATAGCCCATGTTCATTTGCTAGTATTCAAACTTAAACAGCTGAAGAATCTGTCTTTAATAAGAGATATAAATATTTCGTAGGGTGTGCCTACACCCTGAGGATCCATACCAAAGCATATTGTTGCCATCGTTCTGAACCAATCCAAAAAAATTTACATGCTCATGTTTTACAGCTAACCAATCTATAATTATTTCCATTGATTCAAAACAATAGAGTCAATACACTTAATTTCTAATTGATTACCCAAGTGCTTCTGATGTAAGTGTTCTTTAGACAACTTTTCAAGAAACATATAAGCTGTAAATAATTGTAGGTATATATATTACTCTATATTTCTGTCAGAGACATGGATTTTTTTTTATTTTATGTAAAATTCATTAACGAATGAAGAAAGGTGCCTAAATGATCCATGCATATCAGCGCCTATTACCACAAAATGATGGACTTGTTATTGAACTTCTTAGTTTACTTAGTGATCCAGTTCTGTTCTATGTTACTCAATTACGGGTCACAGTCTTTGAGGACACAGAAATCACTGAAAACATTCTTCTCCATAGTACCAAGAATGGGAATTTTAAAGAACAGGCTTAGAAAAACATTACAATGAATTGATAGGGAAATACAGATAGGCACAGGAAATGGGGTCAGGCAGTTTGAAGAAAAGCCAGCAAACTCTAGTGTGGCTACTCTCAGATTTTTGGCTACAGGCTGTCAATTTTAATGTCTTGTTCACCCTCCAGCAAATTGGTAACTACTGCAACTATAAAAGCACATCTTCTTTACTAGTTTCAATTTTAAAATGCAAATTTTAAATAAATAAATTTTTTAAAAATACTATCCGTTATAAAAGCAAGATAGCGTTTTTGGAGACTATTTGGAAAATATATAAAAGTTACAAGGGAAAGATAAATTCATCTGGATTCTGTCTAATTGAATAGCTTTAGAATTTCTTTATACATATTTACATACATCTACACAATTGTATATGTTTGCATGTATGCATCTTTTAAATTAAATGATTTCATGGAAATAAAACATACAGAAGAGTGCACAAACCATAACTGTACATATTATTGAAGTTGTACCTATTGAGCACACCTATATAACCACTCCTCATAAGACGAAATGGAAATTAATCATCACTCTAGAAACCCAGTCTTATTATCTCTGATCCTATTCTGTTTTCTTCCACAAAGTGACCCATTCTAACATTTATCACCCTATATAGATTATGCTTCTTTTTGAAATTTATAAGAGTAGAATAAAAGAGCACATACTGTTTTGTATCTGACTTTTTTCACTGAACCTTATGTTCATGAAATTCATCCATAGATTACTTGTAGTTTGTATATTTTTAGTACTTTATATGACTTCATTGCATGCATAAAGCACAATCTATACAACCATCTACTGTCAACGGAAATTTGGGTTGTTTCTAGAATTTGACTATATAATTCTGTTCTGGCCATCTTTGTACGTGTCTTTAAATAAAATTTTTATTTTGAACTTTAAATATAAAAATACATACAAAATTATCTGTGAATAGCTATATGAATTTTCAAAGAATAAGCCCACCAATATACCAGTACACAAATAAAGAAATAAGTCATTGCCAATACCCAAGGATTCCCTTGTACACATCATAATTTTTTAATGACTGCTGAACACTGTGTATAAAAAAATTATAGAGGTGTTGAATTAAAGTTGTGTTACTGAAAAGAGGATTTGTATTTCCTTCTGTTAAAATAGAGGCAGATCACCTTAATCCAATTAGAGTCTGAATGTTGGATTAAATCTGAGTAGGGTCTGGTCTAATCCCCATGCACCATTACTCATGTAGTACAGAACTTTAGTGATCCCAACAGAAAACATGAGGTATTTACCAAGTCCTCCCTTTTTTGGCAGCTAGGATATCACTTGATTACTGGACTCCTCAGCCCCATGACTACTGCAAAACTGCTTCAGCTTCACTCACTCTTACTCACTTCTTTATGCTGAGTTTTTTAGCTTCTCACTGCAAATTGCTTGCAAATTAATAGAAATTGTGTCTGTATTTTTTTAAACAAAAATTGGATGATTCTCTCTTGACAGTTTCATCCTGCTTTTTCCTCCTACTTTTTATTTACACATTACTAAATATTTTAATACCATAACATATTGGATTTTTTACTTTCCAGGCTAGGGTTCTTTCTGTGCCTGTGCTCTTAGCCTTCTGTGATCTGCCCCATACTGTGGGTCATGTGCTGTTCTCAGGGTTTGATTAGAGAGAGCACTTTCCAGCTTGAGTTACATACAAAAATGTTTCTTGATTGTGCAAAAGTCATTGACCTACATAATATTTTGTAGTTGCAGCAGGCCAGGGATTCACCTTTTAACTAGATAGCACATACTACTGGTGAGGTTTACCTGCTCACCATTTCCAAAGACTGTATGTTCGTAAGATAATCATTTCATGACTACTGCATGGTGTTCATATTTTTGGTTTAGATGTAAACCTAAAAAATTGCTAACATAGTATTTTCTGATAGCATTAGCTTGCCTTAAAATACCCATATGAGATATCATGCTATTTTATAATGTACTAGTTTTATTTCTAAACAGTAAGAAATGCAAGCTACAGAAAAGGTACATTTCAGAGATAAAGGAGTGCATGTGTGTATAAACAAAAGCTTGCCACTCATAAAATGTGAACAAGATAAAGGTAAAATAACTTTCTGAGAGTAATCCTCCAGGAAATACTTGACATTTTCAAGATGTTTGCCCTTTAATATCATCATTTGCTTTTTTCATGTGTTTTTTGAGGTGTTTGAAAATTGCAAGCTTTCTTTTTTTTAATTTTTTTTTTTTTTATATTTTAGAAAGCTAAGGACTAGGAATAAGAATTAGTCAGTTTTCAGATAGACAAATACCAGGATGACCACTTAACTGGATTCAAAATAAAGATAACTTTTCTCACATTAATTCTTTTTTTTCTTTTAAGACTTCAACTGCCACAATAAATGTGGTGGTGACAGATGTCAATGACAATGCTCCAGTGTTTGATCCCTATCTACTTAGAAATTTATCTGTGGTGGAGGAAGAAGCCAATGCCTTTGTGGGTCAAGTAAGGGTAAGTGCAATATTTATATATATCTTAAGTCTATTTATTAAAAGTGCATATACTTCTTACATCTTAATTTTGAAAAGAGATGCAGCTGATGTAATCTGTTAAATGACTGTTCTGGATACTTTTCAAGATTTTCTTTTCATAAATGATATCCTGTGCATTTGGACTTAACTTATTAAGAATACCAATTTACATTTTATGATCATCATGTACTTTAACTATTGATTAATGTGAGATTATTCTTTTCTTATGTATAATATATATTTTCATTTTCTGGAATTAAAATATTTTCAGAGAAATATGTAATTAGATATACTAATTAGGTATAGATGTAGACATTCATCCCTCAAAATACATATATTTAGATATGAATTCATTTTGTTATGTAAATATATCTTTAGCATGTACTATGTGTCCTACATTTCCTATACGCCCCTTGTCCGTCATTCTGAAGATTTATTTCTAGGCATGTTCTCCTATGACCTGCCTGGACATATTAGACAGTTTTTGCAGTTCACTTGATGAATAATCCCTTTATTCTTAAAGCAGAGACATTACTTCCTCAATTGGGCCATGCTTGGTCTTAAACATAATTAATGGTCTGTAAGCCACAGAAGTGGAACAATTTTTAGGAAGACATTCATATTTTGAAGCATTTACCTCCATGGTCTCCTGGCAAGGAATGTATCTTTCTCTAGTAAGGAGGAATGAGGTACCCAGTGTCCCAGATCCAGGTTTCACGGTCACGCTCCTTCCCTGCTAAGACCCTTAAGCCTTCTCTACAGTTCTGCCACTCTTATAATCTAACACAGGGTCTGGTTTTTAGTTCAGTCTTCCCCATATACCCTTATACCATTCCAGTTCACCACAGGGGTAATCTTAGTCATTGTGAAGTTACGACATGTCAGGAGGGCTTGATGCCAGCTGGTCAGCAAGTGATTCGACTGTAGAATCCCATCTGAAGGCTCCACTCCTATCCCTCGCCCAGTACCTGTGATGTATATCCTACTGTGGCTTCTCCAAGAAAAAATCTGAAGACAATATATTCAAGTATAAATAGTTTGTTTGAGAAATTCAGGTGACACTAATAGGGAAGTGAGAAAATGATGCAAGGAAAAGAAGGTTGCCAATGACAGCATTGCTATTCAACCAGCTATCACAAGAAAACTGAAGTGTAATCTCAAGGGCAAATTCTAGAAAAAGGTACAAATTCATGAATCAGAATTATCCCTCTCAAGAAGCGATGAAACTGAAAAATCTATATGCCAAATTCTGAGGGTTATTGGCTGCTATACTGAGGCAGAGGGGATGGCAAATTTTTGGCTCTTTTTGCCTCCAGTGCAAGCAAGTAACAAAATTCCCTCTGTGGATTCTGATATAACAGCATTGAGTCAGTCTGTAGATACTAGCAGATGGAAGTTGGGCAGAGCACACCAAATGCCCTGAGGGACATGCATAGGGCACCAACAATTTCTGCTACAGCAAGCAAATGAGGTGATAAAGTTTATAATAGGGACATGTGCAGAAAACAGAGAAAAGGAGGTGATGCCAAAGGAGGTGATGCCTTCACCCATGAAGGATGAATACTGGTAAAATGGAAGTTGGGAGGGACTGGGAGCTGTCTAGGGAAAGGTAATTTTTTAAGTACAGGCACAGAGAAATGAGTATGACACATAATTACAACTGTTCCATATCATAAAACTTTTCTATACCATATCGTAGAAGGTAATAGAAAACCTTAACCTCGCGTTATAAAGGTTACTCCTGAGCAGATTATAATGGAGAGGCTAAATCCAGAAAGCTGAAATAGAAGGCAATTGTAATAGCCCAAGCATAAGAGGTTTGAACTAATATAATAGTCTAACCATAATGATAATTAAATTACATTACAGTTGTCACTCTGCAATACCACATTGCTGAAAACCGAAAAATTTATTTAATCATATCTATCAACTATTTAGATATGACAAACAGATATTGAAATCATCACAAAAATACTCTTTCCCATTTTCTTAATTTATTTAGTACTGGAGACATAAAGCCTACATGAAATATACAACTAATAACCCATAAACAGACATCAACATGATGATTAATTTTTAGTTAATTTTCTTATTTTTGCCACTTTCCCTAGTGATTCTTTGTCCCTGAAGGAATTGTTGCATTAATGTTTTTCTTGTCTTCTAGTTCTTAAATTTGACGAGAAATGGTCTCCATAATTTATTTCAGATTTAGAAATTGAAATGTGGACCTTAGCACTCATAATTTGATACAGTGTAATTGTCCTGGTCTTTAGGCAATAACCTGTTTTCATAAAAACTAAAATGATTTTGAAAGTACAAAGGAAGAGGAAAATATCTAAAGCAGGCTTCATCCAACTGATTCTGTACAGTTTCAGAGAAGTTGTAATGTTCATCAGATGGAATTTTGATGCATCATAATGGTCTCCTGTTGCTACCTAATGATAATTATATAATATATTAATTTCACTAAATGATTCATGCTCCACTTGTAAAATTTAATTTTAATTGTCATAAGAAACTATTAAGACACACTTAAAACCAAGATATGTATGGTTAATTACTTTACTGAATTCAAGCTATCAATGTTTGAATTTATCAATGTTTGTTGTGTTTATGTTTTAATGATATTTTAATATGAACAATCTAATGTTTGGATTCAAATACTGAAGGAATCTTTTTGTTTACTTTTTAAAGGTAATATTATAGTAACAAATTGTAGTAACTAAGGAATACTTATGAAACAATACTTAAGGATCAAACATAGCAAAAAGTTTTGTCCATCATATTAAAAAATAAACTATCAACCAGCAATATTTTAATGTAAATCTTACTATTCACAAAGTATAGTGTACTGCTTTTACTCATTAATTTATGTATTTGTCTAAATTTTATGAGGTACAAATGTAATTGTGCTACATACATCCATTGCATAGTGGTAAAGTCAGGGCTTTTGGGTGCCCATTTGAATAACATACATTATAGCCATTTCATAATTTCTCCTCGCCCATCCCCACTAGCCCCATCCTCCAAGTATTCATTGTCTGTCATTCCACACTTTGTGCCCAAGTGTACAGTATATCACATTTAGACTTGAAAATCTTATCAATATTTTCAAAGTACTTGCTGTAACGGTATAGTAGGGGAGAAAAGATGCATGCAGAATAAAACCTAGTGAACACTGTAAGAATATACTCTATGTCAAGCGTCAAATGGGTGAAAAATTATTTACTGAAAAGAATGAGAAACATTACAATGGACTGAGCTGGCCAGGTCAGGGTTCGTGGGAAAAGATTTATTCCTAGTACTTTTTGACATATTAGTAAAATCAGAGTTGGAAAAAAAAAGGAAATAGAGACACCAGGCAAAAAGATGTAATACAAGATATAATTAATTCACCTGAAGAGGCAATTTGAGGACTCTAAGTTAATAATCTGACAATAGAAGACTTATTTTGAGGAGTTCTTAAAAACTGATTAGAAACATGTTGAGTTCATATGGGGCCTCATGAAACAGTGACTAATACAATGACTTTGTTAGCTTAATATTTTGTTTAGTATCCTACCTAGTATTAATATTTCATAGGAGATAGACTCTAGAGGATCTCTATGCATATCCTGACTCTGCACCACAAGCATGCGAATAGTTCTTCTTCAGAATGTTCTCAAATATGAGAGGCCTCATACCAGCTGCAGAACTCTCAGATGATCCCAAATTCCTGGGTGAGCAGATGCCAGCAGATGCCCCAAAATGTTTCTATGCAGTCATGTACTGATTAAATCTGCAGCTCTGGTCTTTGTCCCTTGGAACTCTCTGTTCCAAGGACTATGCATTTGCTACAGTGTAGAATACACAACAGCAGAGCATGACATAACCTCTGTGCAGGACCATTCAACCTTTAGATAGACTGACTCAGGCAATCTCCCAAATCTGAGCCCAGCTCTCCATCTGCTTTCTTCTAACTTGTTTCTTACTGGACCATGGCTTCTGTTCTCACCACACCAGAATCCCAGACTTCTCAGCTCACTTGCCAGCTCTCACTCCTTATTTATGTATTGTGATGAGAACACCATGCCCTGGTCACGTGGTTCATCCTGTCACTAGATCACATGATTCCATGAATGCAGACCCAGTGTCCCAGCAATATACAAAACTTAATGAAAGGGTTAAAACATGTGCTCAGTAATCAAAGTACCTGAGTTCAAATCTAACTTACCAAAATGACTAATGTGATTGTGAATAACTAATTTAGCCTTTCTGGGCATGGGCATCTTTATTTGTAAAATATGGACAATGATAGAATCAACCTCATGTAGTGATTGGCCAGATTAATACATACATGCAATATATGTATATGTTTAGCATAATATATGAAAATAGCATGCATTTAATTTTTATTAGCTATTATAATTATGTTAAATCATTAAATAATTTATAAAGTATGGCTATCTACAGTATTAGAGAAATTAATATTTTTAACAATACTATGAATTAAATGCAAGTGACTGTTTATTATTTTTTGAGCTATAAGTCATTTGCACTAGTGCGTTTCCCAATATAATGCCATATTTAGAGAACATTTTTATGTAATTACTGTTCATAATAAAGTATAAAATCCTTTTTAAGTTGATAAATAATTCTTTTTTGTAGTGTCTCTACAAACAAAAACATAATCTGTCAATTTGTAAATAACAGTTTTTCTTTTCTAAGAGCATTAGCCAAGGCTTGGACTTTGGTCATAACAAATAAACAAATCTATATATAGTATATAAATACATATATTTTCACATTTGCAGGCTATTTTGGAAATTAAAGGGAAATGAAAAATATTTGCGATTATCAAAATTGAGTTTATGGTTACAAACCTTATTTTCGTATTTTTATTTCTCTTAAAATTATATTCAGCTGGCAGAATATGTGGAGCTCGAATTGAAAGAGGAATGTTGGATCAGCTGACAGCTGTGCTAAAAAAATTAATAGTAATGGCTACCAGTTTTTGACATTCTACAATGTGCCATGAACTAAGTGCTTTTTGTAGTTCATATTTGAATGACTCTCAAATGTATAATCTAACTAGTATCCTATAGAAGGGAGGTTGGTTAATGGGTACAAACATATAGTTAAGTAGAAGGAATAAGTTCTAATGTTCAATAGCAGAGTTAGACTGTAGTTAACAAAAATATGTTATACATTTTTAAATAGCTAGAAGAGAGAACTCGAAATGTTTCCAACATATAGAAACGATAAATACTTGAGGTTATGGACACTCCAGATACCCTGACTTGATCATTACACACTCAATGTACATAACAAAACATCCATGTATCCCATAGATATGTACGGAATATTATGTATCAATAAAAAGATGACATAATTCCAACATTACACTTAGATGTGCCTCCCATAATTCCATTTTTGCCTGAAACCAAACTGAAAGATTTTCTGGGAATAATTGATCCTAATATGTAAGAGTCAGGTGGATGAGATTGGTCTCATTATAAACCCCATGTCTTCAGAAGTAGAGAAATATGTTGCCTAGTTCAATATGCCGTCTGTTATTTTCATTTTTTTTCCTCAACTAATGTCCTATCGACTCAGATTGGGTTGTGAGAAGAAGTTAAAGAAAGATTTATCTCAGTAAATACTAAGATACAGGATCACAAAGAGAACTTCTTTGTGCTTGTGTAACAGAATTTAGCATAATGGAAAAGGAAGTGGACTTTTTACTTTGGCGCACTTGCCACACGAGAGGCTTCAGCATCTCTGTGTATGGATTTGCAGGGCGGGTGGAGATTAGGGGTACAGAAGTGAAGAGAGGAGGCCTTTGAGCTTCTGTCAGAGGTGTCTAGCCTTCAAGGGAGCATCTCCTTGAAAAATTTGTAAAGGGCCAGAATTCTCCAGAGTAAGGACTAAATTCTTTATCTCTGTTTGTCAGAGTAATCTTGAGCAAAAATGCATGCGAAAATGCACGAGAGAAGTCATACTTGGAAACAATTCTGCCTGATAAGTTTAAATAAGATTCTCAGTATTGTATACAATATAGAGGAAGCTACTTCCCAGCAAACTTTAATGCCTTGTAGATATCCTTCTGTTTAAACTGACTTATTTTAGCTCTAGGTAACAAAAATAGAACCCAGAGTCAACAATATATTCTTCTGGTTCTAAAACAAAAGATTGAATTTATTTAACCTGAAACACAAATACATTCCCAATATGAGATCTGCATGCTAAATCTTAGCTGAGCTGCATTAATAGTATCAGCAGTGGTTCGGTTTTAAACCCTTAAAGCAGTTTTAAAATCATTAGTAAACTGCAGTGTTTAGAAGGGTAGCGATGGTGTCATTTGAAAAAGAAACTGATGTTTCCTTCAACTATACAATTTAATATTAAACAAAATACATCTGAACCTCAGTGGTCTGTCTCTGACTAATGTAGTTGTCATCTCCCTGTGTGGAGTTCTAAAAATGAAATGAAGGTGGGGAGCTTTACAGTGATTTCTTATTTTTTGTAGCTCAGCATGACATTCAACAGTGCCTAAAACTCTAATACTTCTTTTTTAAGTGGGCTGCAAGTGGGGAATTTTATGGGTTCTCTTGTCAAGCTAAACTATATAATGTAAATACTGTACTCACCTGGGTAGAGAAAAAAGCCCACACAACTTGAAAAATTTGTGGTGTCTATTTTAATGCTGCTACCTAAAAATATTTATAATAGAGATATGCCTATCATTTGTGACTATTTTTGAAACTTCAATTAGCAGTTCATAAATAGATTAGAAAATTTTATGGACTTATTTTTACATTATTTATTCAGGTCCTACTCCTTTAGCAATTTTTACTCTTTTAAAGGAAAAAGACCCAAACTCTGTAAAATAATTTAAAGAGGCTTATTCTGAGTCGAATGTGTGTGACCATCCTGGAACACATGGCCTCAAAAGGCCCTGAGAAAATGCACATGCAGTAGCTGGGTTACGGTTTTGTTTTATACATTCGTGGACACAGGAATTACACCAGAAATCTCCAGAAAGGGAGGAGGGCATGACGAGACATGTCTGACCTCCCTTCTCAGGGCCAGCAACTCAGCTGCAGGATCTTCTGGGGTCCCCTTGGCCAAGAGGGGTCCATTCAGTCAGCTAGGGGGCTTAAGATTTTATTTTAGTTCACAAGTCTTACTATCAGATATTAGAAAAAATGCATGTGCATGTATTTTTGTGTGTGTGTATAAATATTCTTAGTCGTACAATTCCAGATATATAATAAATGATATCCGTCACCACCAACTTCATGGTCACCAATGACCTCTTTATTGTTAAATTTTATCTTTATCTGAATAACTTCACAGCTGTATTTGAAATGGATCTCTCTCCTTCCTTCCTAAGACTCATCACCTGCCTGCTGCTGGTTCTCCTGTTTAAGCATGTCTGATTCTTTCTGCCTTTCGCTTATCTGTTTTCTCCTTAAACTTTGGATTTTGGAAGTATTTTCTATGTTGCTCTTCTGGCTCTATACATTCCTTTTGGGAAATCCCACTCACATTAAAACCCTAAGCTTTAATTACATTGCGATGTTGATTTCCATTCAGCTCCTTGAAGCTACAGCCTCATACAGACATTTATCTGTAACACAAACCTGCCCGAATGTCCTGCAGGCATCTTAACTTGAATATATTTAAGAATTGTCTGGGGAAGGTGAAAATAAGGCTTCTTCTCCTGAATTCTGTCCATCAATTAATCACCCCGCAAGCCAAATTCTGACGAATCATTTAAGTCCCCTCTTTCTCCCTTGCTCTCCATATCCTATCAGTCACCAATTTTCATAATTTTTATATGCTGCAAATTGTTCTCACATTCTCTCCATAACAACCATAGTAAGGCTCTCATTATTTCTTACCTGAACTATTGTTCCAGACACTTATTAGCTGGTTATCCTGATACTAGTCTTGACACCTCATAATTATTTGCAATGTGATTGCTGGAATGATGTCTCTAACAAGCACAATTTAAGTCCGGAATATAGTCCTTATTCCCCATGTAGCAAACAAGATTTCCCTCCTACTTCCCATGACTACTTTGGCAACTTTACCTCCAGTCATACTAACCTGCTTGTAATATATGTTATCAGGACTCTCCCATGTCTCTTTGCCTCTGCTCAAGCCCCCTACCTTAATTTTCCTTCTCCATTTTTTATTTAGATAACTCAACTTCTCCTTGAAAATTCTAGTCATACATAACTTTTTCCAGAAAACCTTTTATGAACTTTTCTATGTTCCAGGTGTTCCCTGCTCATGGTCCCATATTATACTGTGTAGAACTTTTTGATGGTACTTAATTAAAGTATATTTGTTGACTATTTATCCCAATTTCTTGAAGTCAGAGACTACACCATATTGACCTTGGAAATCTTATTGCCTGGCACAATGCTTGGCTCTTAAAAAATGCTAAATTAAACTAACTTTAATGAAATAAATTATCTAAAAATAAAGTTTTACACTGAAGATTCATAAGTGCTGTAGAAAGAAAAGATGTATGGTATATGTCAACATCTAAACATACATATTTGGCTTACCTCACAAGCATACTCACACATAAATAAGTTCTCTTGATAAATAATGAAAAAGGTTTGATATTAGGTATCTATCCACTTTTAAAATTTCAGCATGTGGAATAGTATACATAGAGTTGATTTAAAAAGTAGTGTTAATGCAAAGAACAATTGAAATTTACAGTTGGTACAGGACGAAATAATACATCTATTTGCCCACTCATGAACCAGAGCAACAATAATGAAGGATTTTCCCAGGTGTAAAGATTGCATGGAAGAAAAGTACAAAAAATATGCTACCAGCCTGTTGGGTAACATATTTAAAATTGTATTTTCCATTTACCCATTTAAAATATATGCTCCATTTAAATTATTTAATATTTGTCCAGGAATAAATACCAAGCATTTTTGCCTCACAAACCCTTGCTGCATTCATCTAGCTGTATCTTTTAATGCTCCATCACTTATTTATGAGATTCCACTTTATACAGATTGCAGTTCTGTTTTACAGACTGATGAGAATTCATGGCCTATTCACTTTAGTTGGATTCAGTTTTCCTTCTCTACAAATATTATAGCTCACTACAATTACTTACATGTACTTTATTACCTTATTGAGGACTAAGCTTGGCAATCAACTTTTGGTTTTGCAGGAAGGATTTCAACTATTTCTGAATCCTTTTATTAAGACCACTCTTCTCCTTTAAACTTTAAGGGAAAAATGCATAATATAGAGAAAGTAATTTAAGTCTAGATATACAATTTAACAAATTATTATAAAGTAAACATAAATGTATGTCCAACCCTGGTATATAATGCATCACCAGAAAACCCTCCTGCATGCTTCTTCCCAGGCACAATTGCTTTCCTCCTTCCACATTTAACCACTATGATAATTTTTTGTTTTCCATTCTTTTTTTTTTTTTTCAGGGTATTGTGAGGGTACAAACATTATGGTTACACTTTATGTCTTTGCCTCACCCAAGTGCGGGTTAAAGGCATGCCCTTGCCCCCCTACAGTGCTCCCTGTGTTCTTTAGTTGCAGATTTATTCCCCCAATCCCCCTAATCCCTGGAGAGTATTTCTGCCATGTGATCACCCTAGTGTTGATCAGTTAGTACCAATTTGATGGCGAGTACAAGTGGAGCCCATTCTTCTGCTCTTGTGGTGCCTCACTTTGAATAATGGGCTTAAGTTTAATCCAGGAAAGTATA
>CAUYSK010085345.1:0-10122 GCA_963575035.1 Avahi laniger | reverse complement strand
CTTGAGTTGATTTTTGTGAGAGGTGAGAGGTGGGGGTCTAGTTTCAATCTTCTGCATGTAGCTATCCAGTTTTCCCAGCACCATTTATTGAAAAGAGATTCTTTTCCCCAGTGTATGTTTTTGTCAGCTTTGTCAAAGATTGTATTACCATATGCAGATGGTTTCATCTCTGGATTCTCAGTCCTGTTCCAGAGGTCAATGTCTATTTTTCTGCCAGTACTAAGCTGTTTTAGTTACTACAGCCTGGTAGTACAGCTTAAAGTCCGGTAAACTGATACCTCCCAGTTAAGAACAAGGCAATTTTAAGAAACTCCAAGAACTTTGACACGGTTGGGCCAAGGAGTTCACATGGGGATGATGTGGCTGGAAGGGTTGGCAAGGCCCAGTCAATGAAGAACTTTTCTGTGCTACTGTGGGGACTTCTGCTTCAGGGAAGGCAGGGGAGACATATTTTTCTATGTCTTCCCACTAAGTACAAGTTAAAACTCTGCACATTCTACATAAAACAAACAAAAGTAGATTCTGAAAGGTAGAGAGAAAGAGGCAGACTGGCTAGGGACCTTGGCTCCCAAGGAATGACATAGTGGCAAGTTCCCTGAAGTGTTTTTTTATTTGTCTTCATATATTCCCAACTTCGAGCTTAAGAAGCTAGCAACCTGGAAATGCCAATGGGTGCAGACAAAAGAAGTCCCAATAAAATGTGCTCTCTCTAGCCAAAGGACCAGGAAAGGGCAGCCTAGCAAGACAGAAGACTTTCAGACAGTAATTGCTCTACTCTAAACACCACAGAAAAAATGGTGGCCTCACACCCTCGACTCCCCATAAAGGCCAAGTTGGGAGTCTAGACTTCTACCCTCATAAAGTTGTAATGAGATGCCCCAACATCCCCTGTTGGTGTGGTGTCAGAGAGGGCCAAGTAGGAAGCCGGGGCTTTCATTCTCATCAGCCAGTAACAAACACACCCCCAACAGTATAAGTGGAGACCAAATGGGGTGTCTGGACTTACATCCCTACTTAGCATTAATAAAGCACTCCTCCCCCTCCTCACTGGGTGATGTCACAGGAGGGCTGGTGGAGAGCCAGGACTTTCACCATTGTCCAGTGGTAGCAAGGTCACCCCCACACAGTGTTAGCACAGACCACATGGGGAGCTGGAACTCTCGTCCCAAATGGAAAGTCCTCCCACCACCAACTTAGATGTCAATTACTGCCAAATGGGGAACTTGGATTTCTACTTCCATCTGGTCATAATGAGGTGGCACTATCCCCACCTTTCCCTATGGGAGCAATGTCAAGAGAAAGCCACCTAAAACAGAAGAAATAAAAGGCAGAGACTTAAAAGATATTATATAAATGTCCAGGTTTCAATAAAAAAATCAACACACCAAGAACCAGGAAGATCTCACACTGAAAAAGACAAAATCAAAAATCTAACACTAAGATCACAGATGCAAGAATTATCTGATAAAGATTTTGAAGCAGCCATGATAAAAAATGTTTCAATGGGCCAGGTGTGGTGGCTCATGCCTGTAATCCCAACACTTTCAGTGGCTGAGGTGGGAGGATCACTTGAGGCCAGGAGACCAGGAGCTCGAGACCAGCCTGGGCAACATAGTGCGATGCCGTCTCTACAAAAAATTTTAATAATTAGCTGGGTGTGGTGGTGCATGCCTATAGCCCTAGCTACTCAGGAGGCTGGGAAAGGAGGATCGCCTGAGCCCAGGAGTTCAAGGTTACAGTGAGCTATGATTTGCCACTACACTCCAACCTGAGTGATCCTGTCTTAGGAAGTCTCAGCAAAGAAACTGAAGATATAAAGTAGACAAATTTTATAAACGAAAAACATAATAATTGAAATTAAAAGCTCAGGTGGTGGGCTCAACAGTAGAAATGGAGGGGACAAAGGAATGAACCAGGGAACTGGAAGACAGAATAATTTGAACAACAAAAAGAAAATATACTGGAAAAAAAAAAAAATGAACAGAGCCAGCCCGAGCAATCTGTGGGACTTCAACACAAAATCTAACATCATGTCACCAAAGTCCTGAAAGAGAGGAAAAAGAGAGTGGGACTGAAAAAGTACTTAAATAATGGCTGAAAACTTTCCAAATTTGGAAATAGACTTACGTCTACAGATTCAACAGGCTGAGTAAACCCCAAATAAAGACAAACTTAAAATAAGAAATTTGTGCCAAGATACATCATAATTAAACTTTGAGAACTAAACAGAAAGAAAAAAAAATCTTGAAAGCAGCTACAAAAAAACTAATTTGAATGACAGTGTATTTCTCATCAGAAACCATGGACAACAGAAAGAAGTGGCACAGTATTTTCCAAGTGCTATTAAGGATTGTATCCTGAGATCAATGTGTAGCCACCACATTAACCAACCAGGGGAAGTGAGGCCATCAGAGCTGCACGGAGGGGGAGGGGCAGTTGTTTCTAACTTGACATTTTACATTTAAAATATAAAATGAGTAGAAACACACCTGGTAATTGCCATGTATTCAATTCACCCCCCACCCCCCGTCTGCACTCACATGGCCCCTTTCCCTTGCTCTCCTCTTTTAATTTTGAATTTTTCAAACGTATAAAAACAATGAAAGAACAAATAATGAATAGCCTTGTAACTTTGATCTAGATTCACCAGTTATCTTTTAGCCAAATTTCTCTCTCTCTCATACACACACACTTATCATTTTTTTTGGTTTATGGAATCACTTCAAAGTAAGTTGCAGGTAACAATCATGACATTTTACCCCTAAATTCTTCAGAGCGCATAAGTCTGTTCAGAATAAGGACATTCTCTTACATAACTAAGATACTTTATTTACACCTGTGAAAATTAACATTAATGCAATAATATAATTTACGGTCCATATTTGAATTTCTTCAATTGCCCCCCAAAATGTCTTTTATAACTGTTTGGATTTTCCCCCAAGACTGAATCAAGAATCATGCACTGCATTCGGTTACTGTTTCCTTAGTCACAATCTAGACCAGAACCCCTGCCTTTTTTGTTTTCATGACACTTCCATGTTTTAAGTATCTAAGCCAGTTGTCTTGCACAATGTTCTATATTCTGAATTTGTTTCCTCACAATTAGATTTATGTTAAATATTTTTGGTAAGAAGACTACATAGGTAGTATTTATTAATATCAAGAGGCATATGATATCAGGCTGTATAACCATCGATTGTGCTAAAAGTTTGAAAGGTGACACCAGATCTCTCCATCTTAAAGGTAGCATTTCCCTGTTTGTAATTTATATGTAATCTGTGGGGTAACATTTTAAGGCCATGTGAAAATCCTGTTCCCCTAAAACCAATTACCTAATGGTTCCTAGCACCTACTGATGATCCTTGTCTGAACCGATTTTTGTAAGTGGAATTGCAAAATAGCAAGAATCGCATTTTTACACAATCACTCTAGTAATGATCAGGAGGCCATTTAGAAGAACAAAATGGAGTGACTGCGTGAATGAATCGTTGTGCCATTAATACCCTCAGACAGGGGATCCAGAGAGAATAAGGTAGGGGCAGGAGGGCAGACTCTGTTCAGTTTTGGACATGCTGAATATGAGGTGATAGTGAGATATTCTTTTAAGAGACATCCAAGTGGGGTATACGTGTCTTTGTATCAAAACTTCCTAATACTACGTATGTGTGTGTGTGTAAGAAAGAAAACCTACTAAAGATGACATCATCTAGAGAGGATACAATATGATATGTAGAGACAGAAGAAAACAATCCCAAGGCTGAACCTCAGAGAACCCCAGAATTCTAGGATAGATGAGGAAAGCCCAGCAAGGGGATCTGAAGAGAGTCACAGAGGGTGAAACAAAGCTGTCATCTGGAGTAAGCTTCATCAAGAAGGGTGTAGGTAGAAAGAGCGAGATGTTAACCAACAGTGAGGAAGTCAGGTAAAATAACAGTTGCAAAGTTTCCAGAGGATTACTGTACTTACGACACGGCCAGTGGTCTCAGAGCTATGCCAGTGGGCCGGTGGAGGCAGAAACTTACTGCAACAGATTGAGGAGTGAATAGAGGGGAGAAAGTCGACTCAGAGGTGTGTGTCCCTAAGACATTAGAGAAGTGCTAAGAGTTTACTACTCACTCAATCTTCTAACAAATATTTGAGAGCTCATATGTCAAACCCCGTTTTGGTGCTGAGATTTCCATGCTTTTGAGGAGCTTACACTCAAGTGGAGAAAGACACACATAAAACAAATAAGCATGTAACCCAGGCAAGGAGAACAGCCAAGTGCAAAGGCTCTGAGTGACAGAGGGACACAAAGGAGACCAGAGTGGATGGAGATGCAGTGACAGACAAAGCCACTAAGGGCACTGTAAGAGTCTGGATCTTGCTCTGTTCTCAAGGGGCACTAGAGGAAATAAAATGAGGAGAAGAAATAAAGTAGGATGGTGCCTATGAACCCGGACATTGACAAAGAGGATTCCAAGGATAACATAAATAAAAAGATTTGCTGCAAATGGTCCCCTTGTTTTCCCTCTGATATCTGCACAATGTGTTAGGAATTACCATACTTGGGCTTCTTGGTACCTATTACTTTCCATATTTTATAGCTGAGAAATGACTTGCCTGAGATCACTTTCTAATCAACTGCAGAAAGAAGACTAGACTCTGGATTCTTCTGATTCCAAAATTCAGATCAGGCAGGAGAGGGAGAGGGGGAGAGATGAAGGGAGAGGACAGAATAGACACTTCCCTGAACAAGCATCTTCCCTGCCCCCTGCCAAATTGTGTGATAATTATTTAAAAAAAAAAGGCCAGGCGTGGTGGCTCACGCCTGTAATCCTAGCACTCTGGGAGGCCGAGGCGGGTGGATCCTTCTGATCTCAGGAGTTCAAGACCAGCCTAAGCAAGAGCGAGACCCCGTCTCTACCAAAAATAGAAAGAAATTAATTGGACAGTTAAAAATATATATAGAAAAAATTAGCCGGGCATGGTGGCTCATGTCTGTAGTCCCAGCTACTCGGGAGGCTGAGACAGTAGGACTGCTTGAGCCCAGGAGTTTGAGGTTGCTGTGAGCTAGGCTGACGCCACGGCACTCACTCTAGCCCAGGCAACAAAGCGAGACTCTGTCTAAAAAAAAAAAAAAGTGATTTTAATCAGATTTTTTACATTTTGTCTTCTTTTCCTGGCTATTCCTTTGGAAATAAAGCTGCCTTGTCATTTTCTCTAACATTGGCAACAGGACAGAAGGGAGGGCTTCAGATCCAACCTTAAAAAATGTCAAGGAGGCACACGTTCTCCTATTCCTTTTCCCTCCAGCCTTTTTTTTGTTTTTTGAGATAGAGTCTCACTTTGTTGCCTGGGCTAGAGTGAGTGCTGTGGCATCAGCCTAGCTCACAGCAACCTCAAACTCCTGGGCTCAAGCAATCCTTCTGCCTCGGCCTCCCGAGTAGCTGGGACCCTCCAGCCCTCTCTTGAAGGGGCCAATATAGCAGAAAAGGAAGTCACTGTATAATCAAACTCCATCCAAAGTTAACTGAGCCTTTTGCCACATTGCCTGGTCCTAGCATAAGAGTTTGTCACACAGCTCTAGGCAGTTTATTGACTTGCCAAAACTGACCACTGACATGGTGCAAGGCCACAAGAGAGGCAAGTGAGTCAGGTTTTTCCCAGCACGGAGACGGATTCATAAGTCGTCTGTACCCAATTATCTTACATGCAGCATGCTCATCTATCTTTGAAATCTGCCATCACTCTTGAATCACGTAGACAAGGCAATCCTCTACTTGAGAACTCCTGGGAGAAAAGAATGACAATATTCTACACCATACTAAAAATGAAAAGGGAACAATGCCAACAACCCTTGGCCCAGTGTTTCTTCAAGTGCGGCTGAAGAATCATTTGCATGAAGAATGTCTCTGAAGTACAAGAATCTCTCTGGAATGCAGATTCCTAGGCCTCAAGTATTTTAATCTTTAGTAAGCTTTTTGAGTGATGCTGGTGCCACTAAATTTGAAAACCATTGCTTCCCTAGTCCATAAGACATAGAAGAGGTGAGAAAGTAAGAATTTTATTTGCTCACTCTCCATCACAGGTGCTGATTAAAAAGTACACTTAGTAAACAAGGACTTAATAAATTTTCTCAACAAAGCAGAGTCCAGCTATGTCACCTCTGTGTAAGGGTTGACTCTAATATTAGGCAGATAGATTTTTCTTGGGGTTTGACATCCAGGCAGAGTGAAGGCTCTCAACTTGGGACATGCTATACCAGCTTTAGAGTAACTATACATCCCTGGAAATTGTGCGCTGAATTTTGGGTGCTTGCTGGGGCAACCGGTTAGTGAGAAGACGTGCAAGATTCTCCAAGGAGAATTTATGGCACAAAATAAATCAAGAATCTCTGATTTAACCAAGGGTTATCATGCTGGAAGTGGAAAGATGCCCACTGCCTTCACACCTCACAAGTAGTAGATATGAGCAGTAACTTGGAAGCAATTTTACTGGAGGGCTTAAAATGATGCATTACTCCCAACTCCACCACCTTTTACCTAACCTCACCAAATACAGGTCCTAATCTGATGCTATTTCAATTTTCGAAGTTGAAATTTTGGTGAAAGTATAGGAAGCTATCATCACAAAATTCCCATGTGGACAAGAACCACTATAAACTGTGACCTTCAGGAATTAGTACGGGGTTTGGAGCCAGAATCCTAGACTGGATCTGCCTGTCTTTTAGTGGCAGTGTGACCCAGGGCAAATCACATGACCCCTCTAAGGTTCAGTATCCTCATCTGCAAAATGCTAACTATAGCACTGAGTGATTATTAGCATTAAAGTGAAAGTGTTTTGCCATCTGCTAGAAGCTATGTTAAGCTTAAGGCAATGTTACTGCGCTTTTTTTATGTATCATCTTCCTTTTAAAATAAACAGCATGTGTATAGAGTCAAATGCTGAGAGCTAATTGGGCTTGATTTTCATTTTTTGTCTTTCTGTTTTTAGCTGACACCCTAAAATGCCTACAAAAATATCCTGCAACAAAGAGTTGTGTCAACAGTTCCAGGGACTGACCATGACAGTGAGAACCAGAACTAAGTTCATATGAACCAAAGTAAGAACTTCAGTGGTGGCGTTGTGGAGAAGGGACCACACATTCTGGGGCAAGCAAGGATTCAAACCAACAGTCATAAAATGCTCTTCATACACATCCTGTTTGGTAGGCAGGCTTGCCACCACCTCTGTATTGGCACCTGGGCTGTCACCCCCACCCAAACCAGCAGGAAGGCCAACTAACAAGAACAAATGTAAAAAATGGAGACTCAAGAATGCTAAATCTTCTCCTTTCCAGAAGTGCAAGCTGCTCCAGAGTCTCCCACTCTTGACTCACTGATGGTAAAAGAGGCTCAAGACTGGGAGAGGTGAGCAAACAATCTCGTACAGCGTAAGTGTCAACAGATACAGTGAACTCCAAAAGGTTAAAATATTAGGAGACAGATATTTTGAAGTTGACCTTCCAGGCTTCTCTTTTTGAAGGCCCCATAATCAATATGCCTAAGTGATCCATTTACACACAAGTTCCAAATCACCTTTTCCCTTTTTCAAATAACATCCCACTATGCTGAAGAACTATAAATCTTCACCACTATCAGGGCTCCCTTTGGGCATGTGATTCTTTAGAACTTGTATTGTTTGGATAAAATCAGTGAGTAGCACCAAGTGACTTTATAACCTTCTCTACTTCATTTATTATCTTGAAAAGAAGTTGGCCTTGAATATCTCAGATTCTTCAAAAAGTAATTATTAAATGAAATGTAATACCTACTGTACTTTTTAGATATTAAATTGTATCAAGAATTGTATCAGTATTAGCTGGGCCTGGCCTCACTGCCTGTAATCTCAGAGCACTTTGGGAGGCTGAGGCGGGAGGATTGCTTGAGGCCAGGAGTTCAAGACCAAGAGCAGTAACAGCGAGACCCTGTCTCTACAAAAAATAACTACCCAGGAGTGGTGGTATAGCTAACTCAGGAGGCTGAGGCAGGAAGATCAGCAGAGTAAGGCCCTATCTCTTAAACAAATAAACAAAAAAACAACTCATATCAAGAAGACTACTTTCAGTGGTGGATGATGAGAAATTATTTAAATGGGCACAATGTACCTTACTTGGGTGATGGGTACATTAAAAGCCCACACAGACCTCACCACTATAGCAACGTATCCATGTAACAAAATTACACTTGTATCCCTTAAATTTATACAAATAAAAAAAAAAGATGACTACTTTGTATGGCCTATTCAACAGAGCTCACTGAAGGATTCTTTGGATTCAACAATGAATACACTCAGAACATGAACACACAACTCACTCCACAATACTATTTTAGTATTTGTTAGCAATTGGCCAAGGAGGTTCTATACTAGTCACAGATCACTGAGATAGAAATACACCCTACAACAACAGGAAGAGAGATAAGGATGCAGACTTCTATCACAAATGCAATATAAAACACCTGGGAATGATGTGCCCAGTTGGTTTTCTCCTGGGATAAAAGAGAAGATTACTGAGGCCACATGCCTAACACAATTTTCTCTCAGCTTCAAATCTAGGATTCAAGTTAGCCTCACTCCTGGAGCACATGTTTCCCTACGGTGTTTATCAAATGCCATTTAAACCAGGGATTCAATTACAGTTAAATGGTCACATTCCTGTGGTGAAGATACACCATCTCATGAAGGAGGTGGGGTGGGGAGAAAGGGGAAACTATCTCTTTCATCCAAAGATATCTCTGTATCTGAAAGAGCCAAACAGGTCACACCAACATGCCCAGCAAGTGAGCTGAGGGATATCTAGGGTGGTGACCAGACTTGGGTAGTGGGCCAACTGTAGGGCTTGAGGGAGGCCTTCTCCGAGCTCCTACTGGTTGGATCTTGGCCAAACTTCTTTGGCTCACAAGGCAGAAATTCAGAGATTACCACACAGAGCTTCTAGCAACTTCCAAATGGACTGGAGCAAATAGGAGATGATCAAGCCCCAGAGACCAGGATCTACCCTCACCCTAGCCCCCACCCCAAACTCGCTCATCTTTTAAGTATCCCTTGGGACATAATGTCCCTGATAGTGTAACACTTCACTTAAAAGCAAACAAATGGCATTTCCTTAAAACCTACAATTTTATAAGGAAAGGGGGGGGCAGGTCACTCTCAAATCAGACCCTCATCTGCCCTGGAATCAATACTGTGTCCTCACTGGTAAACATTTCTGTCTCTTGGCAAGTTGCCTAGAAATTAAAAAATATTATTTCCAACACAACAATGTGAGTTTTTTTTTTTTTTTTTTTTTAGGAGAAAGAGGTTAAAAAGAAACATCCACTACCAGAGAGCAAGCAAGCTAATAAAATGATAGTCCTACTAATATATGACCAAATGGTGAATGATTTTAACAGAGTACCAAGTTGGGCTAGTGGTTTTTTAACTTTTAACAATTTATAGCAACTATTTTTTTAATCCACTGGTAGGAAGGAAAGTAAAATTAAGAAGGATTTTATTTATTTAAAATAGTTCTTCTTAAACCCTAGTTTTGACAGATCTTAATTAGATAGATATATATTAAGAATCACTTTCAGATTCACAAGATGGTAGGTCCAAGCTAATGTTCTTCTCATTCTTAAATGAGAACAATAATGCCTACATTTGTTCTCCAAACTAACTGTGTGGTAAGTTACTACTCTGTGGGTAACCCATGAGATGGGCTATTATCCCAGTTTTGTAACAGTGGAAGTTGAGTTCAGAAAAGTTATTGAATTGCCTAAAGTTACCTAATTCCTAAGTAGCAGAGTAAGGTATAAAACTCCACTAATACAATAGCCACTAACCACATGGGACTATTTAAATTTAAATTAATTCATATTATTAGTTCGTGACCAGCCTGAGCAAGAGCAAGACCTCGTCTCTCCTAAAAACAGAAAGAAATTAATTGGACGACTAAAAATATATAGAAAAAATTAGCCGGGCATGATGGCGCATGCCTGTAGTCCCAGCTACTTGGGAGGCTGAGGCAGAAGGATTGCTTGAGGGGGAGTTTGAGGCTGCTGCAAGCGAGGCTGATGCCGCGGCACTCACTCTAGCCAGGGCAACAAAAGCGAGACTCTGTCT
>CAUYSK010085340.1:0-75801 GCA_963575035.1 Avahi laniger | reverse complement strand
GGACTACAGGCACGTGCCACCGTGTCCTGCTAATTTTTTCTATTTTTAGTTGTTTGGCTAATTTCTTTCTATTTACAGTAGAGACAGGGTCTCGCTCTTGCTCAGGCTGGTCTCGAACTCCTGAGCTCAAGCAATCCTCCCTCGTCAGCCTCCCAGAGTATTAGGATTACAGGTGTGAGCCACCGCACCCGACCCCAAATAAATCTTATAAGAATCTAAGATTCTGCCCAGGGAAGCTGGGTAATATTTGCGATGAGGTAGGGTGATGGTCAGATCTGTGGCCTCAGATTGCCCCTGAACCCAATCCAGCAGCAGCACTGGGTGACCCCCACTTGGAGGGGGAGCCATCCAAGTTGGGCTATATCCAGCCTACATTAGAGCCCCTTGCCGTGAGCACATGCATACACGTGCACACACACAGCACACACACGCCACAGCACACACGACACACACACACCCTTCTTTGGCTCCAATCATCACACCAGCACTGCTCCTTCCTGCCTGTCTTCCCTGCCAGGCTGCAGCCCCGTGAAGACAGGCCAGGTCTGCCTTGTTTGCTGCGCAGCCTGCGCCTGACACAAGTAACCGTCAGCAACACTCAGATCAGCTGAAGCACTGTCACGCTGGTTCCTAGTGTCATCCACAGGCTCCACCTGCCAACTGATCAGGCCAAAGATCTAGGAAGCGTCCTCAATGCCTCCTTCTCTCACATCTGACAGGGCAGCGAATCCTACTGGCTTCACTTTCAAAACACCTGCAGGACCTTCTTACAACTCCCTCCATTGTCCACTGGGCCCAGCCACCAGCACCACTCTCCCTGCCTCCTGCTGTGACCTCCAAACTGGCCTGCTGCCATCGCCCAACTCCACCCCGGCCTCCCCCCACTCGCGACACAGCAGCCCAAGTGTGGCTGTTGGAACAAATCCGACCACGTCTCTTCCCCACTCAAACCCCTACCCTCCGACGACCCCCCAAGTTCACTCCATGTGAAAGCCAGGTCCTTGCAAGGACTCACGATGCCCCAGGATCTGCTCTGAGGGGCCCCTGCTCTTCCACCACCTGTTCACTCCCCTCCAGCTGCTCCAGCTTCCTTGCTCTGCCTAGGAAAAGCACCTCAGTGCTTTGGCACTGGCTGTCCCCTCTGCCTCCTCCAGAATGAGGCTGGACACTTTCTTCCTCACTTCCTCACCAACTTCTCAGTAAGGCCTTTCCTGACCCCTGCTGGGAATCACCACATGCTTCTTCCTCCCCTTTCCCCATCCCAGGGTCACCATCTGACATGCCCTAGGTTTTGTTTAGTTGCTGGCTTATTAACTCTCCCCACCTTCTGCTAGAATGTAAGTTCCTCGAGGACAGAGCCTTTTTCTGTTTTGTTCACTACTGTGTCCCCAAGACCTAGGACAACGTCTGGCCTATAATGGGCACTCAATAAACGTTTGTAGACTGAATGAACGAATGGCAGCCATGGAGCTGTGAAGTCTGCTCTCACATCCCTGGCCACTTGGGTTTCTGGTTTGGTTTTATTTCACTGAGGAAAAGCGAAAGTTTTATTTCAGGGAAAAGCTGATGGCCACGTAAAGAATGATCAGTGTCCTATGGACTCAGGGCCCCAGGACACGTGACTGCGGTTGGACATTCATCAGGGGCTCTCAACGCCCTGGAAGAACTGCCTTCATCCCCACTCGGCTGGTCCCTTCGCCAGCAGTGGCTTGGGGGAGCTGCCCAGGGGAGGCAGATGCCAGAGTCAAAGGATGAAAATTCAGCGCTTGGGGAGCTGTGCAGGCTGGGTGTTCAGATCGCTGGAAGGAGGTGGCATTGGCTTCCATCCTGATGGGAACATTCGACTGGTACATTGTCATGGAATAAACCGTGACTCAATATTTCACAATTAACCAAGCTGATTTCCATTTTTCTTTAAGAGAATGGCATGTTTCCAGCAGTTACAATGCATGTTTTTCTTTCCTACCTGCAATGCTTACAGAGTCAGTCCAGTATAATAAAAAAAAAATTAAATTAAAATGTTTTTTAAGAAGCAGGGACTTGGAAAACTTCACTTTAGCCTTCACTTGTATATGACCCTGGACAAATCCCTGTACCTCCCTTAGACAGACCTGGGTTCAAATCCTTGCTGTATTGTAAGCTGTGTGACCCCGAGCAAGCACCTTGATTTCTCTGGGCCCTAGTTTCTCTACCTGTGAATTGGGAGCAACAGTAATCACTCACAGGGTTGTGGTGGGGAGTGAATGAGGTGATAAACCTAAGTTCTTAGCTGATCTCTGGCTTGGAAGAGGCGCCCAGTGGGTGTGATCGATATCAAATTTGTCACTGCTGTATCCTTCTTCTCTGCTCCTAAAACTCCCTTAGGAGCGAGCCATTTCTGGAGGCTCCAGCTTCCTGCCCGTGGACCTTTCCATGATTTCTCAGCAAATGGGTTCTAGTCCCAGGGGCAGGAAATTTAGGACAGGAAACCTCATGAAGAGTCCTCAGATGCCTCCAGGAGCTCTGGAGAGAGAGAATGAGGGAAGGGGTAGGAGGAAAAGGCGGGGTTCACCCAGAGCATGCCCGAGACAAACAGGAGTGGGTGGGTCTGGTGAGTGGGGCCGGGAGCTAGAGGAGAAGAAAGAGTGGGGAGGGGAGGGTCCAGAGCTGCACCTGTCCCTCGCCAGGGCTGCAGCCCTACAGCGTGTGGCCCTCAGATGGGGACTTCCCTGGGTGCTGGAGTCGGGAGCCCTCTCTCTGCGGGCAGCGCTGCGTGCACCCGTCAGCAGCCGAGCCACGGTGCTGGTCTGTGCAGGGGTGGGGGAACCTGAGCCGATCGCGGCAGAGGGGAGAGGCCACCATCCAGACACGTTACCTGCCCCTGACGTGCCCTGTTCTGCTGGGGCTATGAATTGTTTCAGAACTGCAAGGTCCTGGGCAGGGGGCATGCCAGACATGCAGGAAGGAAGAGGGACTCAGCATTAGGCCAAAGCAGGAAGATGTCAGTATCCGGCAGAGAGGAAATAGAGGGTCAGGAAGAGAAAAGGGAGGCCGAGGGGCCAGCAGTGCACGCTGTTGCTAAGGGGGACCCAGCACCTTGGGGATGTAGGACACCTTGGGAGCCACGACCTGAAGGTGGGGCTCGGGATGCACTAGGGATATTGTTCCAGGCCTATGGAGGTCCCGGGAATGGTGACTCCTAGGCCCAACTCCCCAGCAGAACGCTGTGACTTTGGGGGAGTCACACTGCCTCTCTGAGCCTCAGACCCTCATCTGCAAAATGCAGAAAATACCACCTGCACCCCCTGCTTTGCAAGGTCATCCGAGGATCTGACCAAGGCGAGGATGCAGGAGCACCTGCCAGGGGCTGGTGGGAGGAGCAGGGGTTGGCGCCCCCAAGAGGCTCAACAGGGGGTGGCAGAGGAGGAGGCCTGGGTTTGTGTCCCAGCTTTGCCCCTGGCTCTTGGGCACCCTGGGCGAGTCTTGCCCCTCTTCCAGGACTCAGTTTCCTCTTTTAAGAAACTGAGGTGCTGCAGCACACACGACTCAAAAACCAAAAGCAAGAATCACTCCACAAACCACTCCACAGAAAGCACACTTCAAAAAACCAGCAGCCGCCCAGCCCTTGTCTCAAGCCTCAGCACCACGAGGGCCAAGGACAAAGCCCGGCCGGCCGCTGTGGCCTCTCCCACCATCCTCGGCCCCAGGCTGGGGTCTTTTACCTTCGCAGCAGCTGCTGACTGGTGCACAGTGCCCGACGAGTAACCACAGAGAAACTACAACAGGAACCACAGTGCAGGGTGAGCCGGGGAGCGGAGGGGCAAGGAGAACGTGGTGGGTTGGAAAACAGAGGGCAAAACTTGCCATGGAGAGAAGGAGACCCTCGGGGAGAGGTCTGGGGTCCTGGCAGCTCAGTGGTGGTCCCCAGGGCAGGGGCAGTGCCAGCACCCAGATGGGTATTGAGGGGGCTGGGGCTCTGCCCTCCCATGCACCCTCCAGGAAGCCATGGAGACGGGGGGAACAGGAAATAAAAAGGCGTACAAGCAGGAGAAAGTCCACCAGACCCCCACCCTAGGGCCCACGGAAAGGCAGAGAGGGGGGAACTTCTCCCACTGTCTGATAGGGTCCAGGGTAGCACGCACACACCCTCTGTGCCAGCTTCTCTGCCTGCCCACACCCGCCCCAAATCCTTGAGGTTGGATGTGCTCCCTTTGCCCGTGCTCTCATTAGCTGCTGGAGACGCAGGGGGTGGGTGGACCCCCCCATGGTAAACTGAGTTCTGATTGGCTCTGCTCCATCACTTCTTAGGTGATCCTTCTTCTGGGCCTGGTACCCCTGCCACACTCCCCCCCACCAATCAGTACAACAAGAGGACCAGATGGGAGGATCTTGGAGGCCCTTCCTGGAGGCCCAGCGAAGCTCTGTCCCCACCACGTGGCCAGAGGGCCTTGAGCTGAAGCTGCTGGACAAGGGCAAGGCCTAGACCCCGGCCTGATTTCTGGGGCCCTCCCCACCCAGTAGACACCCCACTCAGCCCTACCATGGCGACGTCGGCCTGGAAGATCTGCTTGATGAACTTGTTCTTGGAGGAGTGGACAAGCTGGATGATGTCACCATGCAGGGTGTCCCGGTTCTTCTCCAGGAAGCCTGGGCAGGGGCACAGAGCAGTCACCCTTCACCAGCTCCAGCAGCCCCCGAGACTCAGACCCTCCTCAAATCCACACTATCTGAGCCAGGAGGACCCTGAAAATTCACCTAGTTCGACCACGCCCATTCCACAGTGGGGGACACTAAGGCATGAAGAGGGCAGTGGCTTGCCCAAGATCCGAGAAAGTAAGGGGCCATCTCCCCACTCACAGCCCCCTCTTCCAGGCCTGTTCAAGAAGGGCAGGAGGTCTCAGCCTCTGGGACAGGCCATGCCTCCCTCCTGGTGGAATCTCCCCAGAGCCACTGTAAGTCTTTTGAACTAAGGTGACAAAAGCCCTTGCTAGGACCTGGGAGAGAACGCATGTTGATCTGTACAAGCCAATAGTAAAACCACTTTGTACTTGTTTTACAAAGTACCCTCACAGCTCCTCCTGTAATGTGGGACAGGCAGGGATTCTCTTCTCCATCCTACAAGGGAAGCCAAGAGAGTGGTCCAACACCACAGAGCACGCCATGGCCAGAGTTAAGACTCAAACCCAGGACTGCTGGTGTCAGTCCGGGGAGATTCCCCTGCACCACACAGACCCCAGGACACTGCCATTCCCAGGGGCTGAGGACTTATGAACTGAGGGGCTTTGCTGGGGTGGGACAGGAGGGTGTCTAGGGGCTGGGGATGCCCGAGGTTGAATGCCACAACGGAGACGCAGGACGCAGGCTGCCCTGGGTGGTGGATGGCACAGGGGCCCAGCGCCGGGCTGCCCGGCTGGTGTCTGGGGAGGGGCGAGGTGCAGGAGGCACGGTGCCGGAGGGTGGGCCGTGGAGTTGGGGTGGAATTACGGGCTCTCATTAAAGCTCTGACAGACTATGGGACTCCCCCATCCCTTTCTAGGACCTCAGTGTCCTCACCTGTTGGGTGGGAACCGTAGTACCTGTAAGCTTGCTTCTCTTCAGAACACCTGCCGCCACCCATTTCCTAAGTGCAGTGCTATATTAGAATAGCACTTTGCGAACCAGGAAATGCGGTAGAATTGTTTAAAGTAGTTCAGACTTGTCCAGTGACCTGAGGCAAGTCATTTCCCTCTCTGGGCTTCGGTTTCCAATTCTGCAAAAGCAGATGACTCCATGTCCCTCCAGATCTAACATTCTATAATTTTATAGCTCAGCATAGTTCGCCCGATTTCATTTCTGTATCCTCAGCCACAGCATGAAGCCTGGCATTGAACTGAACCGAAAAAGACAGTCCTCTGGGACTCCTAACGCAAGACCAAGTTCCTTGCTCGACAGGCCTTTAAACTTGGTGTCGGCCTCCTTCTTTGCAACACGGCTGGATCTCTCACTGCAATATTCTAAGGAGGTCTAAGCAGCCATCAGATCCCATCGCCGCGGCATGGCTCAACCATACACTACTGACTCTAGACCCGTTCAACAAGGGAGCCTGAGACTGGCAGCCCAGAGCTTGTTAGTTTAGGATTTCACTGGCTTTTGACTATGTGGGACCTTCTGGGGCTGTATGGCAGGGCTCAGTGTAGACACGGCCCACAGCCGATAAAAATTCAAGGCTGGTTCTCCACACTAAGGTTGGAGGGGAGGGGTTGGCAAGGGCAGTCTGCTGTCTTCTGACAGACCCTGTAAGAATTCCAAGTGAATCCTATGTCCTCATCCCTTTCTTAACTTCTACCTATAAGATGAATCCAATTGCATGTCTCCAGGGGGAAAGAAAACGCATACTCCCCCTTCAAAGCTCACACTTGGTCTTGTTGCTGAAAGAGTCTTGCTGGGTAACTGGGCTGGTCCAAGGGCTGGCTTTGTGCCTAACAGGCTTTATCATGCCATGTAAGGACAGTTAACCCTGCAACCTGTTGAGCCTCAGTTTCCCCATATGTACAAAAGAGCACTGAGCCTACTCAAAAAATTGAAAACAGGGACTCAAACAGATATTTGTACACTAGTATTTTTAGCAGCATTATTTACAACAGCCAAAAGATGAAAAAAACTCCAAATGTCTATTAACAGATAAATGGATAAACAAAATATCATATACCCACTCATACAATGGAATAGTATTCAGCCATAAAACAAAGGAAATCAATACATGCTAATATAACATGGATGAACCTTGAAGACATCATGCTAAACAAAATGAGCCAAACACAGAAGGACAAATACAGTCACGTGCTGCATAACGATGGTTCTGTCAACGAGGGACCACGTTTACAACAGTGGTCCCATAAGATCATAAAAAATACCATGTTTTCACTGTACCTTTTCCATGTTTAGATACACAAAACCTTAGCATTGTGTTACAGTCGCCTACAGTATTCAGTACGGTTAACATGCTGCACAAGTTTGCAGCCAGGAGCAATAGCCTACATACACCACACAGCCTAGTGTGCAATAGGCTATGCCTTCTAGTCTTGCGTCAGTGCACTTCATGACTCTGTGATGTTCGCACAATGAAATCGCCTAACGATGCAATCCTCAGGATGTGTCCCCATCGTTAAGCAACGTGCAACCGTATTGTATGATTCCACTTACATGAGGCAACTACAATAGTCAAATTTGGACAGACAGAAGAGGAATAGAGGTTACAAGGGGCTGGGGATGGGGGAAGGAGGAGGAGTTATTGCTTAATGGACACAGAGCTTTTCTTTCTTTTTTTTTTTTTTTTTGAGACAGAGTCTCATTCTGTTGTCTAGGCTAGAGTACAAGGGCGTCATCATAGCTCACTACAACCTCAAACTCGTGGGCTCAAGCGATCCTCCTGCCCCAGCCTCTAGGGTAGCTGGGAATACAGATGCATGCCACCATGCCTGGCTAATTTTGTTTTTTATTAGAGATGGGGTCTTACTATGTTGCCCAAGCTGGTCTTGAACTCCTGGCCTCAAGTGATCCTCCCGTCTCCGCCTCCCAAAATGCTGGGATTATAGGTGTGAGCCACCGTGCCTGGCTGACACAGAGTTTTTGTTTGGGTTGATGGAACGGCTCTGGCAATGAATGGTGGTTATGGTTGCACAACATTGTGAATGTATTTAACGCCACTGAATTGTACACTTCAATGGTTAAAATGGCAAATTATATGTGTACATACACACACACACATATATATATATATATATCTCCACAATTTTTCAAACTCCTGATGTCTTTTTCCTGGGCTGGAGTAGGGGAAGGTAGGCACAGGCAAGGAGAGACAGCCAGCCAGACAGCCCGCCCGTACCTTGGGTCTCATAGTAGACGATGCCTGCAAAATGGTTGATCCCAAATTGGGTCTCGTGGTTGTTCTTGGGGGGAATGTAGTTCGCGTTGAGTTTGTGCTGGGAGTTGAGCTTGTGCAACATGGTGGTGTCCGTGCCCTGTGGGAGGGGACAGACAGCTGCCGAGCCCGCCCTCTCCTCCACAGGCCCCGCTGCCTTTCCTGCCCGTGTCTCTGCGCCCCTCTTTCTCCAGAGCTTCCTCTTCCTTAATTTATACCCACACAGGAGCGCTCCAGGCCTGCGTTTCCCTGTCTGTTAAGTGGATGAATTGGAACTGGATGAATAGGACCTGCACAATCTTGAAAGTGCGTTCCAATTTAGAAAATCTATTTCCTGTGATTAAAATCACAAGAGCAATCCTCTCTCCCTCTCCCCTACTCCAAGATATACTGTGTCCTGAGCACCCATTCTGTGCCAACTACCTGCTCAGATCTAGGACCCAGCGGACTGTAACTTCCAAATGTCAGCTGAGTGCACCTGAATTGGCCCCAGAGCCACCGTGAGAGGCGGTATCCTCAGTCCCATTTTGCAGGTGAGGAAAGCTGAGGCTCAGTGTGAGGAAGGAAGCCGCTGGTTCCCCAGCCCATTGGTGGTGACGTCAGGATCCTGCCCGGCTGCGGACCCACCTTGGGGAACTTGCTCTCCTCATCGATGAGGGAGATGATGTTCATGGGCTTGTTGGCAATCATGTCCAGGGCGTCCTGGTTGTCGGTGAACTCGATGTGCAGCCAGTCGATGCTCTCCAGGTCGTACTCCTCCTGCTCCAGCTTGAACACGTGCCGCACGAAGAACTGCTGCAGGTGCTCATTGGCAAAGTTGATGCAGAGCTGCTCGAAACTGTGGGGCACAGGAACGGGCTGGGGGTGCTGTTCGGGCCCCGCCCTGCTGCTCAGGGGCTCAGCTCTGCCCCCACCTGCACATGACTGTCACCCCCACCAGGGACTCTCTAACCTCTGAGGTGGGGCTTGGGGTTCAAGCCCAACCCTTCTAGGTGCAGCAGAGGACGTGAGGCCCGACAAGGGCAAAGGACCTGCCCAGGGTCACCAGTGTGTCAGGAGGAGAACTAAGGCTGGAACCAGGGCTCAGGACCCCCAGTTGAGACCCCTCCCCTGCATGACCAGGCCCTGTGGGGAGGGCTGGGGGCTGGCAGGCAGACACCCAAACACCTGGCAGAATACCTGGGAGGGGAAAGCCAGGAGGCTGGGGAGGTGGCCATAGAGACATCCAAGGTGCCCGTGGGAGGCGGGAAGGGTGCTGACAAGATTTGGCCAGAACGACCTAGACTGCAAACAAGGCTAAGCCGTGGACACAGCCTTGTGTACGCAATGTGGGTGTTCTGGTGGTGGGGGAGGGCTGAGGCATCTGAACATCACAGGGATTGACGTGGCTTGCCAGGGGTCCCACTGCAGGAGGGGATGGGAAGGAAGCGGGGAGGACCCACCAGGACCACTGAAGTTATGGTTTCTAACAACCTGGCAGAGTGTGCTTGGAGCCAACTAGACGTGGGTTAAAGGGAGAGATGTGAAATTTCTCACGTCCGTGTTCTAGAAGAAAATTCCTGCAGAGCAGAGCCCCATGTGGTACCTGTTCACAGCAAAGTTCTCGAACCCAAAGATGTCCAGGAGGCCAATGGACCGGCGAGAGTTCTTCACCTCCTGGGAGGGAGGCTTGTAAATCGCTGCGTTGATCTTGTCCACAATCCACACAAACAGCCGCCCGTAGATCCCCTGAAAGGCAGCACGTCAACCACTGGGCCCAGCCACACCCGCCATGGGGAAAGGCCAAGCTCCCCACCCTTCGTGGCCTCGCTCCGGCGCCTTCCGTGGAACAGCATGCTGTTCAAACCCCCCAGCCTTTGCACGAGCTGCTCCCTCCGCCTGGAGCACCCTTTCCTGCTTAACGATATGTCAGCTCCTCTTGGGGACCATCCCCTGATCCTGCAGGTTGGGATGGAGCCCTTTGTGAGGCTCCCACCTCTCTGTCCGTCTCTGACTCCCCCTCCGTCAGCTCTGCGTGTCTCTGAGGTCCCAGAGCCCAGCACAAGGCCTGGCACAGAGAGGGGGGCTCAAGAAATGGCAAATACACGGCTCAGAAACAGAGGGGACTGGAGGCCCTCTTCTCTGTCCTCTGCAGAGGGACCAAAGAGCGTGTCCCTGGGCTGGGAACAGCACGGCTGACCAAAGCGGGGGGCCAGAGCCGGAGGGCCCTGGGGAGGACAGGGCTCCGTGTCGTGTGGGATGTACAGACACGTGGGGCTCAGAGGGAGGCAGACTGTCACTGTCACCTAGGCCCCAGGAGCGCCAGCAGCTGGAGCCCGGACTCCAGCCCTAGATGTCCCCCCGGCTCTGTGGACTCCTTGGCACCTGCCCATCGACAACCCAATCTCCCAAGGGACAGGAGGACAGGCAGCCAGTCCGCACCGGCCCACCTTGACGAAGGCGTCTCTCACGTCCAGCGCCTGCTCCCTGCTGAGTGGGGTGGACACCGTCTCCCCGCGGGTGATGAGGGTGCGGCTCGTCAGGCAGCTCATCAGGTCCGGGGAGTTCACCTGGCACAGATGACAGCCAGGTGCTCACCCAGCCACCTGCCAGTCATCCCTCCCTCCACCCACACCTAGACCCCTCCCACTTCCCCGCAGAGGCGGGGCTCAGACTCCGCCTCCACCAACAGTGTGCTTCCCCAAGGCCCACAGCTCAACCTCCCCAGCCACGGAAACCCACCTGAGTGCTGCCTGGAGGGGATTTCCCTCTCCCTGACGTGCCCCCTCACCTTCCCCCGCACGTCACCTGTCCCTTCCGGGACTAGTTCTGACTCCAGCTTTCTAGCCCAGGGTAGACCTAGTGTTTGCTAAGAGACTGCTGGACTCAATGCACTGGCCTCAAGGACACCAGTACCCTTCACCCAGATGTGGAGATGAGGCCCAGAGGGCAGGAGTGACTCGCCCAGGGTCACACAGCCAAGGTGTCACAAAGCTTCCCAGCCCTGGGGCCGCTGGTGTAGGACAGGCCAGGGAGGCTCCCAGGCTCTGGGATCCGCTCCTCCGGGACCCGTGCCCAGCACAGGACCTGCACACAGTTGGTTCTCAGTATTGGGCAGGACTCTCCCAACGGGGGTGCCCAGCACCTGGTTCCCACATCCCAGCCCCCACAGAGCTTGAAGTCAAAACTGTCTTCAGAGGGGAAGAAATGGCGGCGGGAGAGAAGGTCGGGCACTGACCTCAAGCAGGGATGCGGCTGTGGCCAGTGACGGGGAGAAGAGGACCTCGCAGGCGTCCAGGTTTTCAAACGTGCGGGCTGTTGGCAGCAAGGGGTGCGGGATCAGGGCAGGGAGGGTGGGCACGGGGCAAGGGGACAGTCCTAGGAGGACCAGGCTACGTCGCCTGCTCTCAGGGGCCCTGCCATGTGCAGAGAGGGCATCAGCACCGTGATTAAATGCTTCTCTGGGGCAATGTCTGTTTGATCACTGCTCTCACCAAGTGCCTAGGGGCACCCTGAGGATAGGGACCATGCATGCCCAGGACCATGGCTGGCAGCCAAGGAGCAGGCACTGCCAGCTGCGTCTGTCTCCCTTGACTTCCACCTCAGTCTCCCGGAGCTCTCGGTGGCAGCCCTGGCTCCTGTGAGACAGGCTTTGGGAACTCTCCCTGCCCCATATGTGCCCTGCTGTCTTAGGCTGCGGGACCCTTTCACAAGCTCTTCTTTCGGCCACCATACTCTCCTCTGTGTCTCTTAGTCTTTCAACATCACTAGACTGTGATTTCCTTCATGCTGGGATCATTCATTCACTGGGAGAATTTCCCAGAGCTCCTACCCTGCCCAGGGACCATGCTGGGCACCAGGGGCAAGCACAGAGTGGGACTTGGTGCCCATCTCAGGGAGCCACCTCCCAGGCTGGCACATAGTGGGTGCCCAGGGAATGTTAGATGAGTGGACATGTTCCCTTCCCTAGCCTTCCTCCTTTCAGAGATAGCTATTCGGTCACTCACATCTTAGTATGAATCAGTGCAAAAATCTACCCTCTAAGACAGCTGACCTTAAGAAACCGAATTTAGAGGGGTCTTAAAGGGCCCACAGTCAACTCCCAGTATGCTTTAACTGTAGTGGTGGGATTTCAGCACAGTGATACTACAACTGAGGCTAATTTCAAGCCAACAGACTATTCAAATCTACCCACAGGTGAATTCTCCCCAGCTTTCATCCCAAAGAGGGTACACGCTGGGACAGAGACCGAGCAACCAGTACCCCACTGGAAGCTGGGTGTTGAGCTGCGGTTGGTACAAGGTGTGGGGGCAGGAGGGGGACATACTGTGCAGCCTCACCCTCATACTGTAGGTTGCCCAGGTGCAGGATGGCGGCCAGGAGCTTCGAGATCTCCCAGTTCTCGGTGTCAGTGAACATGAGCACCTTCATGGCGGAGCGGATGTTGGCGTACTCCTGGCTGTCCACCCGGCCCTCGCAGGTTATGCAGTTACCCTGGTGGGCAAGGTGGGACATGGGGGTGCGGGGATGTCAGGGAGACCGTGGATGCCCCCACAGAGGCAGTGCCTGGGCCAAAGGGCCCTTTCTGCCAGGCCAGTGCTGCAGGCACTGACCTCACCTAGTGAGCACCAAAGCTCCTCCCCGAAGTCTAGGAAGTCTAGAAACCTGCGCTTCTCAAGAAGGCACTTTCCACATCTGGGAACACTGGTGCCCCTTCTTCCCGTGAGTAGGAGTAGCCAGGTCACGATGCCAGGCCTGCTCCAAGGCCCTGCACTGCTTCCCACAGCCCCCCTGGAGCCAGCCACTCTCAGGGCTGGTACAGCCTGGTGTGGACACAGGTTGGGCATCCACAGGCGGTCTGCCCCTTACGTGCGTGCCTGGAGACCTGGGCTGTGCGTGTGCATTTACCTAAGAGTGGCAGCCTGCTATAGGAAGTGTCCAGGAAGGCCTGTCGCACCTGCAACACACACATGCACCACAGCCCACGCTTGTGTCCACGTGGCCTGGCCCATCCCAGCAACCAGACATGGGCTCTCCCAAGGGCCAGGGAGATGGTGCTCCCAAGCCAGCCTGCCATGCACATGGCCCCACAGTCCCGACCCATGCGTGGTGTCCAGACAGCAGAAAGAGGGCTGGCACCAGAGCCCCGTGACGAGCAAGCTCTCAAGTCTGAGGCCACGGCAGCCAGCACCCTACAACCCTGGGTGGGCATCTCCCTGCGCCGGTGCCGCTGGGGCCTCACCATGGCTAAGTAGTTGTACTCGGAGGCCTGGCCCAGGCCCAGCCTCTTCTTCTGGTCCTCGCTCATGCCCTCCAGCATGCAGTAGAACACGTGGTAATTCCTTTCATCAGGGGCCTGGAAGTGTGGGCACAGGTGTCGGGGGGCAGGAGGTGGCCAGCGGGAGCCGGGCCAGTCCACAAGGGAGAGAAGATGTGAACACAGTCTACCATTTTAACAAATGGCTGTCATGGAGAAGCCCAGTCAGGGGGTCTCACAGGGGGATCTCGGGCAGGGAGGCAGGCAGGCAGCAGCCCCGGGGGTGACGGAACACCAGGGCCTGCAGCCAGGGCGTACCCACCCACCCTGAGGATGGGGGCTGCGGGCCCGGGTCTCCTCCCGCCTCCCTGGGGCTCGGCCCCACCTGGCGACAGACACGTGACTTCTCCAACAGGTACTGCTCGATCTTGGCGCCCTCGATGGCGCCGCGCTTGTTGAAGTGGATGTCGATGTACTTCCCAAAACGGCTGGAGTTGTCATTTCGGATGGTCTTGGCATTGCCAAATGCTGCAGGGTGGGTCGAGAGTCACAGGCAAAGCCAGCCCCACCCCGCCGCCCAGCCCTGCCGTCAGAGCCTGGCCCTACCTTCCAGGATGGGAGTGGCCTCCAGCACCTGCTGCTCAATCCACGAGTGCTGCCCACTGATGGCCGCCAGGAACTGCAGGATCAGCTTCGTGCTCTCCGTCTTCCCTGCCCCGGACTCTCCACTGCAGAGGGCAGGAGCGTGAGGACCGTCACAGCCCCCAGGGACCCCTGCTTGCCTGGGGCTCTGCCCAGGCTGTCCCCATCCATGATATGGGCTGACAATATGGACCTTCCAGGGCTGGGGAAGGGCTAAAGGGCTCAGTGCTCTGCCACTCCCAAAAGTTACTCTCCTTCCCTGTCATTCAGATACAAACACCCCTCCATCCATACTTGCCATAAAGCACAGCACATATCAGATGCTGAATCAATGCTTTGTCTTTTTACCCTGTGCCCAAGAGCAAACAGGAGCCTGAGATTTCAACTAACCATAACTTAACAGGGGCCAACAGTAAACAAGGTTGGTCCCAAAAGCTAACATGAGCTTTGGTCACATTAACAGAAATATAAGACCTGGGGAAAGGAGGTGATTCTCTACATCATAACACAGCACAGAGTGTGTGGGCTCCTGAGGATCTTCATGGCATTTCTGACAGTGCGGACAATCCCTAGAGGTAGCGGCAGGAGCACAGGGCTGGAGCTCTGGATGCTAAGCCTCCAGCCCCACGCAGGGGCCGGACCGCCCACCTGATGATGCAGCACTGGTCACGACTGTTGCGTTTCATGTTGAAGTAGCAATTGTCCGCGATGGCGAAGATGTGGGGGGGCATCTCCCCGATCTTCTTGTTGGTATACTGGCGGATGTGCTCAGGCGAGTAGATGGAGAGCAGCTGGTAAGGGTTCACAGCCACCAGGATGGAGCCCGTGTATGTCTGCAGGCAACAAGGCATGGGGAGCTCACTACTTCCCATGTGGGAGGCTCCGACTCTAGAAAGCTCTCAGGCTCTGCATGCTCTGTCCCTCCAGAAGGAGGAACACTGGCTTTGGAGTCGGTGGGTGGACTTGGAGCCAGAATCCTGCCTCCTTAGGAGCTGGGGCGGGGCCTTGCCACCAGCACAGGGCTCAGTGCCACTCGATGAGGGGAGGAGGGACGTGGGGAGGGAGGGAGGGTCTCTAGGCCTCATTTCCTCTAACGTGGGCACAACAATTTATAAAGATGACAGGAGATGGGGTTTAAAATCCATAGCACACAGTAGGTGCTTCTCAAATGTTGGCTCCCACCCTTGTCTCCAAACCCTGCACCCCAGACTTTCAGAGTGAAATTCCTAAACTGCACCACGTCCAGAGGGGACACCGGGTTGGTGAGGGAGCGGGGACTGGGAAACAAGCCGTGAAGAGCTGGAAGGGCTGGGTATGTGGCTCGGGGGCTGGGTGGGCCCAGTCCCTGCAGCGCCGCCCCAAGGCAGAGAGGGTCCCTGCTCTGGAGGACAGAGCACATCCTCCTGGGCAGTGTCGGCGCAGGCGCCTTCTGGGGGTTCTCTGCTTATGCTCCTCTGTTAGTGCAACGATTGACCATCCATAGGCAAGACTTCCTACTGTAGGCCTGGGGCTCTGTCACACAAGGGACAACACAGCCTGGTCCTCCTGCCACCAGGGCAGGGTGAGGCACTCAGGGGTTACTCCTTCCACCCTGCCCCCAAGATTGAAAAGGTCAGGCCTAGACTATAATCGGCGAAGGCTATATTGACATCTGGGCCCTGAAGAGGCCAGAGAAAGATGTGACCACACACGGGAAGTGACAGCCCCCTCACCCCCTCCCACCCAGGGCTCAGTGTATCCCACAAGAGCCAAGGCAGCCTCAGCCCAACATGGCCATGCAGGCAAAGCATGGCTGCAGGCACCGCATGCCAGGGGAAATGCCCACCCCGGGGCCAGGTGGGGCCCGAGACCCAGGCTCCGGTCCTGGCCCTGGCTGCTCTACACTAGGAGACCTGGCCATAGTTGCCCTTCTCTGGGCCCAGGAAGACTTTTCTTTCCTGCCTAAGCCTCTTCCTCCAAGCAGCCCAGGGCCAGAAGCACCTGAGACACACAGTGCTGACCGACTAACTGTGCCGCAAGAGCCCAAGCAGGAAGAGACGGGGAGGGGAGGAGGGAAGGAGGCTGGAGGGGAGCGGCCCAAAAGCAGACAAGCCCAATAAGCCAGGAGCCACACCAGCACTGGTGGCTCTCTGGGCCACACTCACCCGCCCTCCACAGCTGGTCTAAGGTTGCAAAGTGCAGATGCAGGAGAGAAGGGAGTTGGTCAGTGGAGCATGGGGATGGCAAGGGCATTCTTCACAAACAGTGCCCTACACGGCCCAGGGCTAGGCTAGATTCTCAGATAAGGACCTGCGGACCCCCCAAGCCCACCAGGCCCTACCCCGGGACCTCCCCTCACTGTCTGCTATAGTTCAGCTCTGCCCAGCTGATGTGCTCTGGCGGGAACTGATTAGACTCTAGCCCCCAGGTGGGGAACCTGTGCCAGACTGGAAATCAGCCACAAGGAACGTTCCTTTGGCCAGCCTCAGTTTGCTCATCTGTAAAAGGGGGATATTAATATCCACCCCCTAGAGCTTCTGTAAAGACTAAAGGGCAGGCTGGGCACAGTGGCTCACACCTGTAATCCTAGCAGTCTGAGAGGCCGAGGCAGAAGGATCGCTTGAGGTCAGGACTTTGAGACCAGCCTGAGTCAAGAGCAAGACCCCCGTCTTCTACTAAAAATAGAAAAATTAGCTGGGCATGGTGGTGCGTGCCTGTAGTCCCAGCTACTCAGGAGGCTGAGGCAAGATTAAGGTTGCAGTGAACTATGACGACACCACAGCACTCTAGCCTGGGTAACAGAGGGAGACTGTCTCAAAAAAAAAAAAAAAAAAAAAAGAGAAAAAAAGAAGAGAAAAAAAAGAGAGAAAAAAGAGAAAAAAGAGAGAAAAAAGAGAAAAAAAAAGAAAAAAAGAGAAAAAAAAGAAAAAAAGAGGGAAAAAAAAGAGGGGAAAAAAAAGACTACAGAGCAAAGGCATAACCTTTTTTTTTTTTTTTTTTTTTTTTGAGACAGGGTCTCCCGCGCTTGCCCAGGCTAGAGTGAGTGGCATCATCATAGCTCACTGCAACCTCCAACTCCTGGGCTCAAGCGATCCTCCTACCTCAGCCTCCCGAGTAGCTGGGACTACAGGTGTGCACCACCACGCCCAGCTAACTTTTTCTATTTTTTATAGAGGCAGGGTCTTGCTCTTGCATGTTTTGAACTCCTGTCCTTGTCAAGCGATCCTTCCACCTCGGCCTCCCAGAGTCCTAGAATTACAAGTGTGAGCCACCGTGCCCCGCCCCTTTTTCCTTGATACTTGCTTAATAATGTGATGCTCAACCGTCTGGCCTGTGGTCACCATGGGGGCATGAGGCTGATTCCAGGCAATCATTCAACAACCCTTCACGGAGACACACGGGGAGGCTGGAGCTATGGGGGCTCAGACAGAGGCACGTGGGTTCCACGAGGGGGGGATGTTGGGGGAGGGAGAGCCAGAGGGCCCATCAGGGGGCAGTGAACACAGAGGCGTGAAAGGGCGTGACATTTGGGAGGTCTGCTGGTGAAAGGTCGCCCTGGCAGCTGTGGGAGGATGAATGGTGGTCACCAAGGCTGAAGCAGACACTCTCAGACCTGATGAACCAGCCTCCCGGAGGCTGTCAGAGCCAGACAGAGGGTGGCCCTGGGAGCAGGCCTGGTGGCCAGGTGCAGGGCATGGGCAGTGTCAGACAGGGATGTGGGGGACACCAAGACACCATGAGAAACCTTCTGGGGCTGGACCCGGACCCTCTGTTCCCACCCATGGCTCCTGTGGACCTCTCTACTCTGCCCACAGCCCGAGGGCCCTCCTGTACATAAAACCCTTCAGCCACCCAGATGTCCACACCCGGCACCACCAGCCAAACCGGAGCTCACACTTCCCTCCTGCCCTGCTCCGCCCAGCCTCCCCAGCTGGGCCAACAGCACCACCACCCCTTGCCTGGGTGGGAACCGGGAGGGCCCCTCCATCATACCACCCCCACGTCTCCGATCTGTGCGGTCACCTACCTGGCCTGGTCACCCTCATTTCTCAGCAGACCACTGCAGGCGCCTCCCCTTGCCCCCCTATAATCTAGCCTCCATTCAGAGCCTGGGGGGCTTTCGAAAAATCTGACGGCGTCATTCCCCACTGAAAACCCACCCACAGTCTCGGGACAGAGTCCCCTTCTTTTCCCTGCCCACAGAGCCCCCAAGCCCTGGCCCCTCCACGTTTGCCGGCCTCATCCCACAACTGGAGTCTCCCTCCACATTAAACCATCAACTAAAACCACCACGCTCCATCCCCTGCCATCTCAGGCGGGGAACACAGGTCCCCACCCCAGACCCCGTCAGCCGGCTAATTCCTCTCGTCCCTCAGGTCCAGCGGAGACATCACCACCTCCAGGAGGCCAGGCGCCCTCTGTGTGATCTGTCACACACCACACCCCTTCAGTCCGCTCACCTAACTTCTCTACAGCTGTGTTCCAAGGGCCTCTGTCCCCCAGGGCCTGGCTCTGTGCACAGCTCATAGGATACAACTGAGCAATATTTGCAGAGTGACTGAATGACTTAGAATGCAGGTGGAGGAGCGGTAACTGCTCCGCAGGAACCAGCAGGGAAGGGAGCTAGGGGACAGGCCTGTCAGCATCACTGAGGCAGCCCTAACCGCGCTGCCGGGAAGCTGGCCCAGGGGATGTGGCTAGCGGGAAAGCATAGAGCAGCACGCCATCTGGGTGGGAAAACAAAGACACACACACACACACACACACAGTCTTTCTCTTGCAGGATAGATAAGAAATCAGTAGCAGTGATTCTCTCTGGTAAGAGAAAACTTTCCAATTGGTAGCACACGTACACATTTCAAAATAAGTAATAGAAATGAGGCCTCCTTCCTCAGTGAGGACCCTCGCCAGCAAGAGGGCAGGGACAAGCCAAATGCCGGGAAGATCCCCACCAGGCACAGGGCTTTGCTTTGCTGTCGCCCCCTTCACTCCTCAGAAGGCCACTGGAGATGTGGTCACATAACCCCTTTTCGAATGAGGGGACTGAGCCCCTGAGAAGTGGAGGGACTTGCCAAGGTCACACAGCAGATAAGCGGGCAGTGGGATGAACCAGGGACCCTGGCACCAGGGCCCCGAACCCCAGGATGCACCTGCAGGACCGTGTGGCTGGCAGCGGCGGCAGCGGGAAGAGAGCGAGGCTGCCCCTGGCAATGAGGCCCTGGCCCTCTCTGCCCGTCGGCCCTCCAAGTTCTTGGCACTGCTCCCTGGGCCCTTCTGGCCTTTTTCTGAGGGTCCCCATCAGCAGAGAGTTAATGCCCAACTGCGGCAGAGAGAGGCCTCTTGCTCAAGTCCCCAGTAATAAAACCTGTCCTGTGGAGCCACCGGCTGGGTGGGGGAGAAATAAGGACTAATCCCAAGCAAAAGACAGCGCACGTGGTCCCTAGGGGCCCCCGAGTCCCCAGGCAGAGATGGAAAGGCCTCTCTGAGGCCAGAGAGATGTGGCAGGAATCAGTTCCACCTCCTCCAGGAAGCCAAGCCCCCAGGACTGCCAGCCGCGGGGACTTCTCCCTCCATACTGAGCAGGCTGCGGACCCGAAGAACAAATCCTGGGACTCAAACACCTTCCCAGAGTCACAGAGGTGCTCACTCCACGCAGTCCCCATCATGCCCGAGGGAAGGCTGAGACCAGATGGGGACAGGGACTCCCCTGAGGCCACAAACCATGACTGAAGCCCGGCCTCCCACCTCCCAGACCAGGGCTCCGGGCTCTGCCCAGCACTGGGAGCCCTGGGGCCCCACCAGCCTTGACACCTCGTCTCCGCAGGACCCCCAGGCACAGTCCTTGTTCTCTGAGGCCACCCAGTGAGAGGCTGCTAGGTGTCCTCAGAAGGCCCTCCCCCACTCTAGGGTGCCCGGGGCTGACTTATGGCCCTGGGGTGCTCTCTCAGGCTCCTGGGGGCAGACGGTCAGGACAGAGCGTCCACCCAGCCAAGGCTGCGAGCTGGCCATGGTAATCTGAGGAAATCCCGAATGTGTGGGGCTGTGCCCAGGGTAACCCAATCTGTGAAGTGACCCGGGGTTGCCATGGTTAGGGACAGGTACGGTTTCTGGGTGGGACAATGGCCGAGTTGCCTGTTCTTGTCCTACCTCATCCACCAACTCACAGAATTATGGACTCAGCAAAGTGAAGAAACCTCTTTGAACCCTGAGTTCATGGGCAGGGACCCCCAGACCAAGAGATGCCCAAAATCTTAGGCCCATGGACTACCTGAGTGGGGGACATTCGCTACCATAGCTTGGCTTCCTGGCCAAGAGTCCCTGACACGGCAGCAGCTTGGACACCTCTTCTGGGCTCTTGCCCTGTCCCTCAAGAGGGTGGCCCTGCCTCCCCTCTCTCACCCAGAAAAGAGGTCAGATAGGTTACTGGTGAAATCTTCTAATGAGGCAAATGATGCCGATTTCAGGACTTTCTGGAGAATCCAGAAAGCCCTGGAATTATCTTTTTCGAACCACCAGTCAGCCTACTAAGGACATAACGTCCAGGCTGATCTCCCTGTGAGCTGCCAGCGTACCAAGCCCTCTCAGTTTTACCAAGACTCACTGTTCCCAGACTTGTCTGAAGGTTCTTCCTCCCCCTCCCCTAAGAATCCTGTTTTTGCCTTTGTTCCTCGGTCCAGCCTACCGACTACCCCGCACATGCGCCATCACTAAACTGCCCGCCGCGTGCCTCTGCGTCACTCACACACTGGTCTGCGGCGTCCCTGGGGGATGACTCCCGTCTTACCCAGCCTCTGCCTTGGGAAGGGGCCCTCCGCTGCCTCCTGACAGGAGAGGGGGCCTTGGCTCCTTCCTCAGCACGGACAATGATAGAGCATCGGCTCCGGCAGCGGCCCCTGGGCAGGCAGGTGGACAGACAGGCTCCCCGCTCTCCCAAGTGTCAGACTGCTCAGGCCTGGGCAAGTGGCCAGAGAGAGCCCCAGGACCCACCCGGGACCACTTGCCCTACAGGGAGAGGAGGCAGGGGGCTGCCAAGCAGAGAGGTGCAGACACCAGCAGGTCCCTCTGGGGTACAGTGGGGTGCCTCTGCCTGGCTCGAGTGCTAGCTTCACCTTCTGGCCGGGCAATACTATCACTTCTGGAGGCGCCACCCGTGCCCTGCCCCCTCCGAGTGCAGGTGAGGCCTGAGTGAGTGGCAGAGTGAGGGGGGCTTTGTCAGTGTTGAAGGGCTCCCTGCAAAAGCCACTCCTTGTGTCTACACAACGGACATCAAGGACCCAGGCACAATTGTTACCGAGCAATGGGCTCACTTCCAGACAGGCACAGAAGTTAATGTTGTGGCCTCAGCTTTTGAGAAAAGAGAAAGCTTTATTGCAGCGGTCTCCAACCTTATTGGCACCAGGGATGGTTTTCATGGAAGACAATTTTTCCAAGGACCGGGGAGCGGAGGATGGTTTGGGGATGATTCAAGTGCGTTACATTTATTGTGCACTTTATTTCTATTATTATTACATTGTAAAATATAATGAAATAATTATGCAACTCACCATAGGTTGGCGACCCCTGTTTTGTTGCAAGTCAATTGGCAAAGAGAGTCTCACGGATGGGGCGGGGGTGGGGGGAGGTCAAGCTTTTATGGCGGTTCTAACTAGTCCCAGGTGACGCCCATGTAGCCAGTCTGCCAGACTGGCGGAGTTAACAATTAGGGGGTTAAAGCTTTTCCCGCTGTGCATGCCCAGCCTACATAATTTGCAATTTTGGCTCTACGCCACCGGTAACAACTTCAGCAATGGTTGATTGGTTCGAGCTTGTCCCTCAGTTACACAATCCCTCCTCAGGGGCCTAAAGCCACAGAGGGACCCAGGCTGGGGGCATCCCTGGCAGCTGAGAGGCACAATTCCAGAGCTTCTGAGGGGGACTGGCCCCCTGGCCCCGAGGGCGCCTTGCTATGATTCCTCAGTGACAACACCCAGGGCTTCCTCAGACTCTTCCGGCTCTGGCTCCCCGGCCCCTTCATGGTCCTGACAACCTGAGTGACACTGACCATCACTGTCCTGCCTCCAGCCTCCTATTCACGCAGTGCCCCTTCCTGAGTGCCATTGCTACCAGCCAACCTCTCCCACCCCCAGGAGCCAGGCCGCCACTCACCCCAAGCTGCAGACCCCGGGGAGCCTACTCTGCCTTTCTCTCAGGCACTTATGCTCCCACACCTCCCCCAAGAAAGTCTCCTGTATCAGCCTGCCCTCGCCTAGGGCCCCAAGATAATCAGCACTGCCCTGCCTCAAGGGGCTCCCTCCTGTGCCTCCTTGTTGGTGCACATCCTGGTGTCCTTTGCCCCTGAGCTGCTTGAGGGTGGGGCTGGGTCAGAGGCACACAGTGACCCCAGCCTGGCTAAACCTTGTGGGGCCTCAGTTTCCCAGTCTGTAAAATGGGGCTATCAGACTAGAGCAGCAGTTCTCAGAGTGTGGACCAAAGGGCCCTGAGGGTCTCCAAAACTCTTTTAGGAAACCTGTTGCATGTCTGTGAAGCCAGATTTTCTTCATACACTTCAACCAAAACATCACATCAGACTGGCTGCAAAGCAGATATGAGAATCCAGTTGTATTCAATTAAGCCAGACATTAATGAGATTTGAAAAACTTGTAAAGCTACCATCACATACAGGATGACAGTAAAAAATAAAATTTTAAAAAAAACTTGTCAAGCAATGCCACTCATCTCACTTTCTTAAAATTTTGGAAAATGTAGTCATTTTTCATTAAAATATGTCATTTATATTATCCTACAATAGATTTATTATGGTTATTGTTTTTAAATTTCTCAATTTTAGTTTCTGATATGGTAAACATCAATAGATACAACCCACACAAACAAAAGCCCATTGGGGTCCTCAATTTTTAAGAGAATAAAGGGTTCCTGTGATCAAAAAGTGTAAGAACCTCTACACTGAATGATCTCTGTGGGCCCTTACTGTTCTGATGTTCTCTGAGCCCACACTCTTGGGATCAGCTCTGTCATGGTTGAGTGGATGCTTTTCTTTGTCCTACTGAGTTTCAAGGCAGAGGGGCGGGGGGAGGTGCGTGTGTCCAGTACTAACATCAGGGTTCTGAGCGGGGGCAGCATGCTCCTCTTTCATCCCCTTCCTGAGGACAGACTCCTAACCCATCTGCTCTTAGCCTTGAGGACCCAGTGCCAGGCCCCATCCCAAACGCCCAGTGGGGCAGCAGTTCCCTGGTTCCTGGGCAAAGCGCTAAGTCTCTCAAGGACTCCATCCTCCCCTCCCAGTGGTTTCAGGGTCTCGGGAGGTACATGAACCTGCAGAACAAACTGCTCCTTCCCCAACCACAGACCACACAAGCCATGGCCCAAGAGGATGGGCCACAGGGGAATGCCTGCCCCCTGGTTTGGGGGCAGAGGTGGCACCGTCTAGGGGGCTGGGCCCTGGGGAGACCGCGGTGGCACTCACGTAGATGAGGTGGTCCCGGTAGCGGATGAGCAGGTTGCGTAGGATGCCCGCCTCGTTGAGGTCCCCCAGGCGGATCATGTCCTCCACGCCGTGCACCGACGTGGGGTGCATGGGCTTGATGTGTGTGGCGCTCTGTGGGGAGATCCAGTGCTCCTGCGGGGAGGCAGCCGCGTCAGCTTGCTCTCCCGACTAGGCTGTGCACCTGGGGAAGGGGCGGCAGCACGAGACCTGTGCTACCCTGCGGCCAAGCACCGCCCTGGTTAACAGGTTTAAATCTTTGAGGATGGTACCGCCCACCCAGAAGGATGGCTTCTCCTCCCCTTAGGGGAGTCTCTCCGCAGACCTGGGAGGTGGGCAGAGCAGGGCGTTTGGCCTGACCTGATGGCTGTCATTAAGGGGAATCAGAGTCCCCCGTAACTTTGCAGGATGGAGAGGAAAGTGTAATAACTGGAGTTAGACACACTTGGCTTCGAATCCGGGCTCTGGTAAACAAATACACAAAAAGTAATTTCAGATAGTGCCAAGAATAAACCAGCAGGCCATGTGATGGAGAGTCCGGTGGGAGCTGCTTTACATAGGGTGGTCGGGGACCACCTCTCCCAGGCTGGGTTTGGGCTGAGACCTCGATGAAGAGAAAGAGCCCACTGTAAGAAGATGGGGGGTGGCGGGTAGAATTCCGGGCCCAGGGGACAGGGAACAGCAAAAACGAGGCCTCTCAGGCTGGCGGAGGCTGTGCTTCATGGGAAAGCCAGAGGCAGGGCAGTGGCCCCACTGGGGATATATTTCACAGGGCTGGTGACGTATGTGGAACAAGGGGTGAACTTTCAGTACCTGTGAGCTGAAGCGGAAACGAGGGTGCAGGCTGTCTTCCCAGCTCCCCCCACTCTCCCCGGCAGTATTCCCTGCTGCCCCGAGGTGGCACTGGCTCTCTCATCCGGGACCAAACCCTGCTACTTACAGGTGCTGGGAGCCTCCCCGCCCCCAGGAGGTCTCCAGCGCCTTCTTCTCACAACCCCAGACTCGCTGTGGGGTGAGAGTCTGTCCTGTGCTCCAGGGGCGGCCACAGCCTGAGTGGAGCCCCCACGGCCCTCCCATTCCCCAATGCTGGGACCTGGCAGCCTCAGGACCTGCTTTCTGGGGGGAAAGGGGATCTCTCTGCCACCTCCCAGCTCAAGCCCTCAGACTCGCTGAGCAGAGGTGACGCAGTATCAGGTCCTCCAGGGCCTGGGGGGATCAGGGCCAGGGCCGCAGAGCCCATCACCCCAGTTTCCCTGGCATTCTGCAGCACTTCTGGGCCAGGCCCCCACGCAGCCCTCTCGAGGCATGAGTGGGCCCAGTGGTGAGGTCAGAAGATCCATCTGGACTTTCCAGTCCCCTGTGGAACATTCCTCTCTCCCAGACACCCTATTTCTTGATAAAAGCTGATCCAGTTGGAAAATTCCCTCTGCCTGGTCCCCACTCCCTGACCTGGTCCTAGGCCCGGCATGGGCCAGAGGGGCAGCTGTCTGCCATCCCCACTCGACCCCAACCTCTGGTCCCCACAGCGCCACCCCCCTGAGACAGTTCAACACAGAGGTGAGGAAGTGGCTCAGCATGACCCCAGAACGCTGCGCAGATCACTTTTCCTTCCTGAGCCTCCACGACCTCATCTGTACAATGGGAATGAGAATAACAATCCCAGCTTCCTGGGGGTGTTGGGAGGATTAACGGACACAACCTTCGCTGACAGCTTTGTCCTGCCAGGTCTGTAAAGGGCTGGTGCCCAGTAAATGTTCAACCAGTGCTGGGTATTACTACTCCAATGCATTTTGTTTTACAAAGATGATGTACGCTCTCCTTTGTTCCTTATGATATACCGTAACAGAGAATTACTGATCCCATTTTACAGTGACAAATTCAGACTCAAGAGGTAAAATGAGTTGCCCAGCTAAGAGGCAGAGCTGAGCCCTCCCCCCCTTCCCTGCGAGGGAGGACTCCCAACTGAGGCCAGCACTCGTGGTCAAGGTCCATGAGCACTTAGGCAGGGGCCAAAGTGTAACCAGGGCAGTAGCTGCTGCCCAGCCCTGAAGGAATGCCAGCGAATAGGGAGCGGGGAGAGTGAGAGAGGGAGAGAGAGAACATCGCACGTTCCAGGGACTGGGGATGGTTTGGGAAACAGCTGGCCTGGGACTGGGCTTGGAGAGACAGCGACAACGTGCTCTGTAGAGGAAGGGAAGGGGGGTAGATCGGGCAACAGGAATGGCGTGGACAAAGGCAGAGCCCTGGGATCCAGAGAGAAGTGGAGCCATAACCTTTCACTCATTCATTCATCCGGCACGTCTGCCATGAGCCCTCCCTGGGCAGACCCTCTGCTGAGCTCTCAAGTTGCTAGGAGTGTGTGGGAGGACAGGGAGCATGTGACGGCCTGGCGCGGGGGAGGCGGGGGAAGGAGGGGCCCGAAGCCCTGGGGCCGAACGCCGCTGACGCCAACCCCAGCCACCCTAACTGCCCCTCCTGAAGCACCTTCAGGGCCCGGGGGAGAGGGGGAATGGACCTTTGGGATCCGGTGACACAGAGTTACGGGACACCATCTGACATGTAACAAGACCCAGGTGAAACCCAAGCCTGCTGTCAGAGTCCCTGGTCCCTGCTCTGGGGGCTCCAGGCAGGTTCATGGGCCCGTCTGTGCCGCCAGCTGAGCCTGCGCCTCCCCCTCCGTGGCTGCGCCTCACAGTGGCTTCCCAGAGGGTCCTGGAACTGGAGCCTCAGGAATGATGTAGCAGACACTCCGGTTCTAAAGCCCAAGGGACAAAACTGTGGTTAGCAGAACCGGGCCCCAAAGTTGCCACTGAGATGTTGACAGGGGAAATGCATGCATAGATGCCAGAGGTCCTGGGTTCTAATCCCAGCACCATCACTTATTGGCTGTGCGACTAGCCATGTGGTCCTTCTCCATGCCTCAGTTTCCCCACAGAGTAATTATTACTGCCCTCCCTGCCTTTCATAGATGCCGTGAGGATCCAAAGACAGAAGTTGGGTCAAAAGGCTTTGCAAACCCTGAGGCGCCCCTGAGGGCTGCAGGAATATCAGGGGTGCCCCTGCCCACTCCATGTCCAATACCTGGCCTCCCCTCACCCCCAGCAGAGCCCTCGGCCCCAAGTCACTGCACCCTCTTTTGCTTGACTCTTCCCCCTCAGACTAAGAGGCTAAGACAGGGACTCAGTCTTATTTCTATGTCCCCAGCACCTGGCACAGCATTGGGTACCACCCAAATTATGGTGGAACTAAATTTCCCTGGGTCCTTCATGTCCCTGCTAAACAAGGGGTGCTCTGCACCCCACCTACATGTCCCCAATGCCACATACACATGTGCTGTATATGTCCACACATGCTCAGAGGGCCCAGGGCACCCCTGTGTCTGAGGAGCACCCAGCATGGGGTCACCCCCTGCACACACACACCTCTAACACCAGGCAGAGGGGAAGTGGAACAAGTAGGCTGGGGGACAGGGGAGGTTCCCTTTTGCTGGGGTAGTGGGGAAAGCCCCACGGAGCAGGGGTGTCTGAGAGGCAGAAGTGGGGGCACAGGCACTGCCTCCATGCCCTTGACGCAGGTCACTGCCTGGCCCCATCTCAGGGCACCTGTCAGCCTCCCCAAGGCATGGGGGCGTGCAGGGCAGGGAGGGGGCTACTCACGTTGCCTTCATCGTCCACCACCTGGATCTGCCCAGAGTCACAGAGCTTCACCACCGCCCCGATGGGCACATCGAACTCCTGGCCCGATCTCAGGTCCATCCACACGTAGTCCCCCTGTGGGCGAGAGAGAGTCCCAGGCCAGGTGAGCAGGGAGAGGGATTGGGCACCCCTTCTGGGCAGCCCCATACCCCGCCCCTACCACCACCAGAGGCTCTGATGCCAACCACAGAAGAGGGAAAACAAGAACTCGAATTTGCTGCGACTGTCTGGAGCCAGGCCCTGGGCTGAGCACTCAAAGTCATCCATCCCTCCTCTGTAGCAGCCATTGCCCTCTCCATTTTACAGATGAGCAAGCAGAGGCTCCGAGGGAGGGAGCCAAGACCACACAGCTGGGCAGCATCAAACCACGACCTGCCGAAGGCCTTCCTCATGGCTCTGCATCCTGCACACGTACAACAGACTGACTGGGGTCCAGCCAGAATCACCGAGACACCAAACTCTTTCCTCCGAAACAAGGGGACACCAGAGGACACTCAGACTGTGGGTGAACATTGCAGCCTCCATCACCTCTGGGGCCAATTCTCATCACTGTTGTGATGGGTCCCTCACGGGGACACCACTCCATGCTGGGCCCTGTGATCAGGGCCACACTGGCTCCTGGCTTGTGGGGAGAGTCCTGATCTTGAGGGGGAGGATGTCACTTCTGTGTCCCCTGCAGCATCTGGTCCAAGGCCTGGACCTCATTGCACACTCAGTAAGAGCTCATGAAAGCTAAATCTGAAACTCAGGGTCAGAGAAATGGACTGAGAATAACCACATTCAGTGCCAATGTATTCAACAATGTGTATTCAACACACATGTATTGAGCACCTACTGAGTACAAGGCACTGACTACGAAATCTACATTCTAGTCAGAGGAGACCGAAAATAAACAACTGAGCAAATATATTAAAACGGTCACTTTGAATACTGGTGAGTGCCAAGAAGGGAAGAGACACACCAGTGGTGGAGAAAGTTATAGCCAGTGAACCTGACTCAGAAGCCAATGGAGCCACTCTGCAGAGGAAACCCCTGGGCAGCCAGCCAAGGAAGGAGCAGGGGCTGTAATCTGGGCAGAGGAGAAGGCAAGTGCAAAGGCCCTGGGGCAGGAGGGAACAGCAAGGAGGCAGTAGTGGCAGGACCTGAGGAAACAAAGGGAGGTCAGGGAAGTGGGCAGGTCCAGGACACATAGGCCCTTCTTGGCCTTGGGAGAAAAGTTGGGGACTTTATTCTAAACCTAGTAACATTATTCTTTTTTTGGTGGTAACATTATTCTTTTTTTGGTAGTAACATTATTCTTTTTTTATTCTTTTCCTGGGGAATGTGGGAGAACTCAGACATTGTAATAAAAATATACTTAATATCAAGCAGCAGTTAAAAACATAACAGTTGATAAAACTGATTCATGATGAAGCAAATCCATGGGAAAGGCCCAGTGGAAACAGCTCTGGACTGTGGGTCAGGACACTGGTTCAAGGCCTCGCCTGGGTGAGTCACTGACCTCTCTGAGCCTCAGTTTCCACATCTCCTGTTCCCATCAGAAACAACCACAGTCACGTGTCACTTAGCGATGGGGATTCGTTCTGAGGAATGTGTCCTTAGGAGATTTCGTTGCTGTGTGGACATGACAGTGTCCTTACACAACCCTGGACGGTACAGCCGACTACACACCTAGGCTACGTGGCGCATCCTGTTGCTGCGAGGCCCTGCGCCAGCACTAAATGTTGCAGGCAACTGTGACACAGAGCTAAGTATTTGTGTGTCCGCACCTATCGAAATATAGAAAAGGTACGTAACAATACGGTATTATAATCTCATGGGACCACGGTCCATATGCGGTCCCTCAGTGACAGATGCATCGTTGTGCAGTACGTGATCGTATTTTCAGCCGCAGCCGTCGCTGTGGCCCTCTCTTCTTGTGAATGGGAGGTTGGCGCATGTCAGAGTCAGGCTAGACCCAAATCCACGCTTTCTCCCGGAAAAAGTAAGAAAAATTGGAGGGGCTCGGGAGGGGAGGAGAACACGTGTTTACTGAGCATTCTCCGTGGGCCTGGGGCTGCCTGAGCTGCTTCCCACAAACTTCCCCATTTAATGCTCACAACTGTCTGAGACCCAAGCCCAAGCCCAAGCTGCGCTTCCTGCCACAGGCCTCCCCGCTCTAAGTGCCACCCACGATCACCTGCCTGCCCCGCCTTCCGCCTAGTGGACGCCCACTGTGTGGGGACACAGAGCAAACATCAGCAGCTCTTCCTGCACACCCCGCCTCCCCGACTCCCCCTCCTCCCCAGCGCCTGCCGGCTAACTGGTCCATTCCGGCGTGTTTGCGGGGAGCCTGCCAAGGCTCTTGGCGACTGAGCACAGCGGGCCACATCTCTCAGTGAGGAGGACAGCCCAGGCCACAGCGAGACACCAGGTCACACAGGGCCTTGGAAGCCAGGGACAGGAGTTGGAGAATGGCATGATGGATTTACATTTTCAAAACTTCACTCTGGCTGCTGTGTGGAGAACAGAGTCATCCCTCAGGGCTCCGCAGCCCCTGGGCTTCCCCACTGGCCTGGCGCTCCCGAGGGCAGGGGCTGAGTGTCTCATCCATGGCTCTGAGCCAAGCGCAGAGTCGGCACCGGCGAGCAAGAAGGGTGCTGGGCACAAGTGTGTGTGAGTGTCGCCTGAGAGAGCACGCGGCAGGGCGTGAGAGAAGGGGCTGTGCCAGGTGGGGGTGGGTCGTCCCTGCAGCTATATCTCACCGAACCTCACACGATGGCCTTAGGCAGAGGGTTCTGTCGAGAGGTCAAGAAACATGCCCAAGGTCAATAGCGGTTTTGTCGCAGAGCCAGGGCTGAAGCCCAGGCCTGCAAACTCCAGATCCTGCACTCTTTTCTGACATTCCCTGGGCCCAGCCCCAAATCCAGATTGGTGAGCAGAACAGGAAGCGCTGATAGGGTCCCTGGCCCTAAATAACTCCTGAGCCCAAAAGGCAAGCTGGAAACTTAGGCTGCAGGCAGCTGGAAGGCAGGGGTCTCTCTGAGTCACCTATATCCCCCAGCCCAGCACAGGGTCTGGCACACAGAAAATATTTGTTTCCCACTGGAAGAACATATAGAATAACCAAAAGGCAAAAAACTTCATGTAAACAGGAAATGGAAGCTCAGAGAGGCTGAGTGAGGTGCTCAGGGCCACACAGCAAACAGAAGCGACTAGAACTTTTCAAACCTAGGGCTGTCACCAGGAAGGCAGTGACTTAACTATCTCTGCTCTACGTAAAGGCTTGAGGAAAGAGTTTCAAATGGCAGGTAAGAGGCTTCAGGAGAATTCTGGGGGCTGAGAATCTCTGAGAGGAAATGTTCCCTTCGTGTGGTCCCAGGGGAAGTCCCTAAAGTAGCAGAGTGCAGGCGGGTTGCAGGGTCCTTATTTTACAAATGAGGAAACTGAGGCCCAAAGAGAGAAAGGAACCTGGCCACACAGTCACTCATCAAATCAGTGACTGTAAGACCACTGGCATCAGGAGGACAGAGCCAGAGCCAAAACTGGGGTGAGTCAGGAGTCACTGGGGTGAGGGAAGGAAGGAAGGAAGGAAGCCGTGAAGGGGCGGGAGGGGGAGGCTGGGAAGGGGAACGGGGCTCCAGGTCTAATCCCGCCAGCCCCTCCCATCCCGTGGCTAGTCCCCAGGCAGCCCACGGCTGCATCCGGCCCCATTTCTACTATCGCCCAGCGACAGCTGTGCACACTGTGAGGGGCACCCCACGAGTGACTGCCTCTTCTATCGATGATCCCATTTGTGACATGGCACATACCTCAGTGTGGCTGTGTAACTTGGGACAAGTCCCGACTTCGCTGTCAAATGAATGGCTGGAGCAGAGCGTCTCCCAGGCCCCATCAGCTACGCAGGCTCCGAGCCCCAGAATGGGTCTGTGCCTATGTTCCCAGGTGTACCCCAAACCCCTGGGAGGCCTCACCCCAGGAAAGCCAGGACATATGCACAGTGAACATGTAATCAAGAGATCTGGGTTCTAGTCCCAGTTCTGCCGCAATGCTGTGTGCCAGCGTTAACGTGGAAGGAGTCAGTGCGTGTGGAGATGCCAGACCCAGGCAAATGCGAGTTGTCCTTGCCGTCTACCCCCTTCCTCCCAGGCATCAAGTTCAGATCAGTATTAATAATCCCCTGCAGGCCTTAGCCCTTCCTGCCTCTTCTCTCGTCTGGGACCAGGCCTGGGGCTCAGTCCCTGTTTGTGGAATAAAAAGGAGTCTGTTTCAGGACATTTCCCACTCAGTCATCTTCACGCTCACTCTGGGACACTAGTTTTATCAGCCCCAGTTTCACAGGAGAGGAAGGTGAGCGAGTGTCTTGCCACAGGTGCCTATGAACAAGGAACAGTGTCCAGTCCCTAAACTTGGGTGGCTTAGGAACCACCACAGGACGTTGGCTGAGGCCCCTCTGTGCACCTGGAGGCCTCCCTGCTCTGGACCCCAGCAAATGTGGGAAGTCCCTTCTCCCACCTGGCCCACCAGCCTTGGATTTTCCAGATCCAGATAGATGCCCCAGGGAGGGGCAGCCGGGGCCAAGTTCACGCTGCAGGTCAGAGACTGCACGCAGCATCCTAGGGCTGCTTTTCGTGCACACTCGAGGCTTAGCGACCCTGAGGCCGGCCTGCCCGGCTTCTGACAGGTGGGGAAACTGAGGCCCGGGGCGTGGTGCCCTCCCGCTCCCCACCCAGGCCTCACCGGCATGACCGCGTAGGTCTTGAACGCCTGGTTCAGGCTGCGCACCAGCGCCCACTTGCCGGGCTGCTGGGCGTGCGCCTCGGCGGGGTCGGCGGGGTCGGCGGGGTCGGCGGGGGGCTCCATGGCGCGGAGAGTCTGGCGGCAGCCGCGACGGCGACGGCGGCACAGCTCGCGCTCCCTAATTCACCTAATCCCGTGCGCGCCGCCCGCCCGGGAACCCTAAACCGGGCCATCTGCCGCGGGCCCATGGCAACCGCGGCTTAGGTGACGCCCGCGGGCGGGAACGGGGAGGGGGCGCCGGCGCCGCCCTGACCTCCTCCCATTTCGGCGGGACCCCCGACACTCCCCCCGCCCCCCCCCATCGGGGATTCCAGCCGCCTTCCCTGGGCCGGCAGCCGAGGGATAAACTTGGGAACCTCACCCTGACTGCAGTTTTGGAGAAAATCAGTATGTTTTCTATAGCAGGAAACGCGGGGATATTATGGAGTAGAACACTCCGGGAATTTTTAAGACTGAAGGGGAGGTGCGGGAAAGGTCTTCCTGGCTCACTGGCCTCCTCTGGGAAGTGAGGACAGATACAGATTTTCCTGCTGGAGCAACTTGGTGGGGCAGCCACTGATGACCCTGTCTCTGGTCCTCCTCACCTAACGGGTGATGTCCACCCACAAAAGAGGCTGCTGAGGCCTGGTGTGGGGTCCCCTGGGTTCCCCAGGACAGCCGAGCCACCCTGGCGGCTCAGAGCTCACCCCGCAGTGGACCAAGCGGGGCCCCTGTGTCCTGGCAGCCACACAGGACCAGCTGGGCTCAGGTCCATGCTGGGCTGTGAGCCAAAGTCCACTGTCCTCCCATCCGAGGGCCCAGAAGCCCAGGCCCGGGGCCTCTGCTCCCACTCCCTTCCCCTTGCCTCTCCCTGCTTATCTCTGTCCTCTTCCCCTCCTTTTTCTCTCTTCTCTCTTCCAGGCCTCCTGTCTCCACCTTTGGCCCTTGGCACAGTCTGGAATCCTGGAGCCACCTGCTGCCCCAACAAACAATCAACAGCAGAGAGTAGGGGGGAATGGCGAGGAAGGAGACAGTGATGCCCCGCACAGAGCCCCGAGCTGCCCAGGCTGGGCCCAGGGCCTCCGTCAACCCAACTCCCTGTCCCAGCTGTCCCAGCCTCAGGGACCCAGGGCTCTGCCACCCAGCACAAAGCTGACTGGCTCCAGTGATTCCCACCCACTTCCTGTGCCCTCTTGGGGACCCTGCTCTCAGGCTGAGAACAAGGGCACCTATCTCTGCCCACCTGCCCACAGGAGTGCACTGGATCAAGATCCAGACCCTCAGACACAGGAAAGTGTGGGCTGTGGGTTTCCAGGCCTTCTGCATCAGTCCAAGTAACCGGCCTTCTCTGAGCACAAGCTCACCTAAAGCAGAGAGGATACTGTTCACAAGACGTGTTGCCAGAGATCCCAGCCTGGTGGGAAGGAAAGACCCAAACACTGATAAAGATGGTACCGGCAGAGAAAGCGCAGATCGGGCCTGGAGAGACAGGGTAGCGTGGCTGCTAAGAGCTCGGACTCTGGAGCCAGACAACTCAGGTTCACTCCTGGCTCGGCCACTCACGAGCTGGGCTACCTTGGGCCAGTTCCTCAACCTCCACGTGCCTTTGTTTCCTCATCTGTCAGGTGACAAGATGACAGTACCTCCGTGTACTTGTGAGGATTTACAGGGTAAGATGTGCAAGCCACACAGATCGGTGCCCGTTAGAGCAGATGCTATACGAGTGTTGTGCTAGGGGTGACAGCTGGCTGTTAGTTTTTTAGGCAGGCATGAGGGGGAAGGGCAATCCAGGAAGAGGGAAAAGCAAACAGAATCAGAGGGAAGAGATCATAAAGTAGGTCTGGTGGCTGGAGAGAGAAGACCCTGCAAGGCACAGAGAGCCTGGCCCTGCCCGGATCCAGACCTGCCGCTCAGCCCTGTGCACCCTCACCCTCCCTGAGCTGGAGGAATAGGTCACTTCTCCACAGGTGGCAAAGAAAAGAGAGACTCTTGAAAGCAGCAAGAGAGAGGTGACTTGTTACATAGATAGAATCCTTACTATGATTATTACTTCATTTCTTGTCAGAAGCCATGGAGGTCAGAAGGATGATATATTTTAAATAATGGCAGAAAAAATCTGTCAATGAAGCATTCCATGTCTGGCATAACTATCCTTCAAAAATGAAGGTGAAATGAAGACATTCCCAAATAAACAAAAGCTGAGCGCATTTGTAACTAGTTGATCTGCTCTACAAGAAATGCTAAAAATTAAAGGACATTGAACAACAAAGAAAACAACTCAATTCACGTATGGACATAGGACTTGAATAGACATTTATCCCAAGAAGATATACAAATGGACAAGAAACACATTAAAAAAAAATGCTCAACATCACTAATCTTTAGAGAAATGCAAATCAAAACTACTGTGAGATAGCACTTCACATCCATTAGGATGGCAAATAGCAAAAAAAGCCAAACAGGCCAGGCGCGGTGGCTCACGCCTGTAATCCTAGCACTCTGGGAGGCCGAGGCGGGAGGATCGCTTGAGCCCAGGAGTTTGAGGTTGCTGTGAGCTAGGCTGATGCAACCACACTCTAGCCCAGACAAGAGAGTGAGACTCTGTCTAAAAAAAAAAAAAAAAAAACCCAAAACCAAACAGAAAATAAGTATTGACAAGAATATGGAGAAATTGGAACCCCGTGCACGGCTGCTGGGATTACAAAATAGTGCAGCTACTGTGAAAAACAGTGTAGCAATTCCTCAAAAAATTAAAAATAGAATTATCACATAATCCAACAATCCTACTTCTGGGTATATACTCCAAAGAATTGAAAGCAGGGACTGGAAGAGATATTCGTACACCCATGTTCAAAGCAGCATTATTCACAATAGCTAAAACATGGAAGCAACCCATGTGTCCATCATTGGAGAAATGAATAAACAAAATGTGATACACACACACACACACACACACACACGCACTTAAATATTATTCAGCCTTAAAAAGGAAGGAAATTCTGACATGCTACAACTTGGATGAACCTTGAGGATATTATGCTTTTTCCTATGTGATTTAGAATAAAAATGCATAAAATAATGATAAATCTATGTTAATGGACATGCAATGTACAAAGATGTAATCTGTGACAATAAAAACATAAAGGGGGAAGAGATGGAGCTACATATGATTTTTAACTACTATTGAAACTAATTGGGCCTTATCTCAAATTATGTTGTTATAAATTTAAAATGCTAAGCGTAAACCTAAGGATAATCATTAAGGAAAAAATGTTAAAAATACACAGAGGTGGAAATGAGAAGGAAATCAAAACAGCACATTACAAAAGAATCAATGAAACACAAAAGAAGACAGTGATGAGGAACTGAGGGGGGAAGATATAAACACCTAGAAAACAAATAGCAAAATGGGAGAAGTTAAGTCCTTCTTTATCAGTAATTACTTTAAGTGTAAATAGATTAAACTCTCCATTACAAAGGTAGAGATTGGCAGAATGGATAAAAACACATGATCCAACTATGTGCTGCCTACAAGAGATCCACTTTAGAGCCAAAGTCACCAATAGGTTAAAAGTGGAAGGATCTCATGCAAATAGCGTTCCACGCAAATAGTAACCAAAAGAGAGCCAGATGTCTATACCATCAGATAAAATAGACTTTAAGTCCAAAATTGTTACGCAAGACAAAGGAGGACATTATATTTCACTAAAAGTGTCAATCTAACTGTCATCAACAGCCCACAAATTTATCTTCAAAGCTTCTTTTGCCCACAAATCTGGGCCAAGTATACACAGTCCCCACCCTGATTATACCACAGAGCTGGAAATTATGTCACAGTGAAGTGAAAAGCCCTCCTTGAGGGCCTTAACAGAGAAGGTCAGCTGCATCACAGAGCTCTGGGTTCTTGTTCCCACCCTGGGGCCAGCTGGCCTTGCAACCCTGGGCAAATCCTTCTTCCTGACACCTCCGTCCCTGCAACAGTCTCACGGCTTTCCCCAACCGGCCCCTGCCAGGCAGGGCAGAAGCCTCCCCCATTCCCAGGCTCCCTCCCACCCTACCCCTGCTCTGGCTGTCACAGTTCTAGTAATAGGTGTCCTCCCTGGGTTTCTAGGCTGTCTCCCCCATTGGTCTGGGAATTCTTCCAGGGCAGGGGTAGTCACTTTATCTCTGCACCCTTTGTGTTCAGCTTGGCCCAGAGAAGGGCTCAGTGGCGCTTTGCTGGGGGGTGAGTGAGAATGTGCCTGCAGCAGGTAGCCTCTGACATTCTAGGAGACCCCAGCCTCCCTCATCCTATTCCCAAGGCCATCAACACATGCACAGGGTCCCTAGGAAAGCCCATGTGCTATGAATAGCACCCAGCACGAGCAGTCTGACCTCTCCTCCCCCAAGCCTGTGCCTGCTCCTTGTGCCACAACCCCGTGCCCGGCACAGCAGCCTCCTTTTCCTGCCTGCTGTCCCCCCAACAGCACCATCATGGCTCCCTCTCCTGTCTGGACCTACCCCAGTTTACGTTCAATTACTAAGCCTTACCTGAGCCTCAGTTTCTTCACCTGTGATATGGGCACAAAGGTCCCTACCTCATAGCCTTAGTGCAGTAAACTGAGACCATGTGTAAAGTGCCAGCACACAGCAGGACCACCAGGAATGCTACCGCTGAGGAATGAGAACCCTTAACGAACACATAAGCTTTATTCGTGATGGAAGAGATTTGGGTTCTTAGACCATTTTTATGAAGGTCTCTCCTGTGCCATACCCTGTGGAGGCTCAGCAAGGCTGGGATGACAGGTGGATGGATGGGTGAAGCTGTGTCATTGATGCGTCCCACATGGGGACACTCTACACATGCAGAAAGAACTATAATATCCTTTGAGGTCTCCTGAGATGTTTTATCCCAAATAAAGAGGGAGAGAACAAAGACGAGAAATCACACCCACAGGAACAGTGTTAGTATTATTTTAGCAGCACCAGTCCCCGTGGCAGCTAAGCTTCATTGAGCTCTGGGTCATGCAATGGGCTAAGCATTTAACGTGCATTGACATTTCATCCTCAAACCTCCTATGAGGTAGGCACCATCATGAGCACTTTGTTGCAGATAAGGAAACTGGGCTCAGAAACTTGCCTACAGCCACATAGCTAGAAAGTAATGGAGTCAGGATTCGAATCCAGCCCCTGGGACCAAATGATGGTGCGATCACAATGATTCATTCCTTCGGCACAGAGTTCTGTCCCTGTGTGGGTTGGAGCCCGGGCTGAGCAGACAGTGAGTGTGGAAGGAAGGCTGTCCCTCATTTCCAGGGCTCAGTGGGATGCCCCAGGCAGGCAGAGGATTCTTCCTTCTGGTGGGGTGTGACCCAGGCTCTCGGGGTCGCAGAGCAGGGAAGGCTCCCAAAGGAAGGAGGAGACCACACTGGGGCGTGAGTAGAAGTCGGCCAGGCAAGAAGGGGACGCAGGGCGCTCTGCGGATCTTTCGGGACAGGGAAGGAGGCGGCAGGAGGAGAGTAGGAGGAAGGCAGACCAGGGAGGCCGGTGGAGAAGAGGCACTTTCGTGGAGTTCCTCATGGCATTTTACCCTTCCAATAGCAGCGCAGGAGAAAGAGTTTTCATCTCTGTTTTACAGACCAGGAAACTGAGGCTCAGGAAGGCTGAGTGATGTGCCCAAGGTCCTCCCGCGTATCAATAGCAAAGCCCAGGATGGAGCTGGCCGGCTCCCCATAGCTGGGAGCTTTTTCAGGACCAAAGAAGTACCAGATACGTACCGCCTGTTTGCGGGGCAGGCAGAGCTGTTGTTCACCTGTGGACGTCTGCTCCCAACAAAGGCCACCCACAGGTGCGGTGGGCCAGTGTTCAGAGAGGGCAGGAGGGGAGAGCGCATGGTACGTCCAGCCAGCTGGAGGCCCGCCTCAGAGGGCCCCGAGGGAAGACAACCCTGGAGAGCTCTGGGGGACCGTGTGTGTGCCCACCTGGGGCCCGGGCCCTGGCACATAGCAAGCACCCTGTGAATATGACTTTCTTTCTCCTGTAGCTCCTGGCCATGTCTGATGGGCCTGTGAACAGGCTCTCAAGAGGCCAAAGGGCTCTAGAGGGGATCTCCCCCAGGTCCTGGGACGAAAGACCACCCTGATCCTACCCTGAAGCCTGCCCTCTCACGTACGTACACGCACACACGCTGGTCCCGTGCGGCCTCTAGGGTGCAAGGCAAGCCTGCCCCATTGGCCCCTGGCGACCCTGGAGGATGGGAAGCTGCTGGCCACGCCCCCACAGCACACAACCCCGCAAACCCTAGGGCCCGTGCCAGCCCCACCTGGCTCACGGCCCACATTCCTGGCTCCTGCTCTGGAGCCCAGGAGCTCATTAGAGCCTCAGGCCGATCACGGGGAAGGGCTGAGGGTCAGAGGCCATTGTGGCCCTGGGTAGGAAGAGGGGCTGGAGGCCTCAGCTGGGGTGCACCTCTGCTTCTTCCCATAAAACTCAGGGTGGTCCGTAGGGGCAATGTCACCCCTCACTCACTGGTCCCCAAGGCCCTCAGCATAAATCCGTCTCAGGGCACTTCCTGACCTGGCTTTGGGAGCACTACCAGCCTCCTCACCCCCATCCCCACGGACCTCCCCACATTTGGGCCTTTGCATGTGCTGTTCCACTGCCTGGAATGCCTGTAATTCAGAGGTGTGTGTAAATCAGTCATGTCTACCCAGTGGGGTGGGTCTGCGAGAGAAGCAAGGCCCAGCAAGCACATCAGAGGGAACAGGGTCCGGACCAGGCCTGGGAGGGTCAGGGCAAGTTTCACAGCTGGCTTTGGAGACCAAGTAGCAAGTTTCTAGGAGCAAGACTGGGGAGGGTGTGCCACAGGTGAGCATACGGCTGGGGGAATACCGGATGGGGCAGCGAGGTTATTCCTGGCACTGAGAGCATAGGGAGAGGAGGGCCAGTAGGGTGTGGGGTCTCACCTGCTGAAGAATCACCATGGTCCTGAGCCAGTCGCTCCTGCTGCCTGCCTGGCCAGACACAGCTCTGCAGGGAGAGAGACCATGTCATACCTCTGGGAGGCCAGCTCTGGCAGCCTTGAGCCTGGCTAGGGTCACCTGGGCTCCTCCCAAAGCCCCAGCCCCTCCTCCCCGGAGGGAACCCTCCCTGGCTTCTCTCCCTCTGGCCACAGCCCAGCCCGCATGACCTGAGCCTCAGCCACGGTAACCCGCTCCATTGCCCAGAGCAGCTGAGCTCTTCTCTTAGCCACTGTCATTCAGAGATTCCCAAAGGGCTCCTAGAAAGTAGCAAGTCTAGCCTCACCCTGGACACATAGGCAAAGGGGCCCAAGAGAGGGACCAAGACTTGTCCAAGGTCATACAGCAGGGCAGGGCAAATTTAGGACTAGGACTTAGTCTCTGGCCTCCCTGCTCAGGGCCGCCCCAGGAGTATGGATGACAGGGGCAGCCTGGCCCAAGGGGAAGGTCATGGACTGAGCATGACCCACTCAGTGCCCACTCTGAAACCCTTCTAGAGCACCTGCTGCCCTCAGGGTGGAGCATAAGCACCCCAGCCTGGCTTTTAAAGCCCAGCACAGTCTGGCCCCCACTGGTGTCTCAGTGTTTTCTCTCCCTACATTGTTCCTTCCCTACCCTTGCACTTGGACCATCCTTAGCGATTCACTGTTCCTGAAATAGGCCAGCTCTTTCTATAACTCTTGGCCTTTGCATACACTGGCCCCTCTACCTGGAATCTTGACTAGTAAATTCCCACCTATGGCTCATGGCTCAGTTCAGATGGTACCTCCTCCAGGAAGCCTTTCATGAACACCCCCAAGCTGCCAAGAGCCTCTATGTTTCCCTTTATCCCATCCTGACTATAGGCATAACATTGTCTGGGACAAGATCTGTCCCCACCTGTGCCTCCAAAGTTGGGGAGTTGATCCAGGACAGGGCATGGCCAGGGGGACTAGGTCTGAGCTGTCACTTGTCTGCAGCCTCACCCAGCACAGAGCCAGGCTCAGAGATGGGCTCAGGAAGGACTTGTGGGACTGAGTGTGGCATTCAAAGGCAGCCCCAGCCCACAGGCCCTGGCATGAGGCCCCTCTGGCTCCTAACCTGTCCCCCAGGATGGGCATCAATTTTTCACAAGGGTCCATTCAGAGGCGCTAGGGCATTTGATCCTCTGCCCATGACACTGCCTGACACCTGAGCCCTAACCCCTGCCCTGGAGCTCTGGAACGTAGCAAGCACACTGTCCTTCCCAAGACCTGCACCCGGCTGTGTGCCTGGCCAGGAAATGGAGTCAGCAAAGGCCAGTGAGCCGCTGCCATGGGCGCTGTCTGAAGATGGTGCCTGGTCCTTGGTGCCCACGTCCTATGCCAGCATGAACCACGAGGGCCGGAGCAGAGCCCACGCCTCCATCAAAGGTTTGGGGCTCCAGAGGATGCAGGAGGTGGTGAGGGCACATATTTTAAGGGTCATACATTAGGAAAAACTATGAGATATACATATTTCCAAACAATGAGAATGAGACCATGTTTAAGTTCATTTCTTTTCAAACTGATAACAGGGAACATGGACGGTATGGACATTTCTGTGCCCATGCTTGGTATTACCTTGCCCCCACAGCAACCCTGGCTGGTGGGGCTCTGTGCTCCCATTTCTCAGGTGGGAAATCTGAGGCATAAAGGAGGGAAATGACTTATCCAAACAGACAGATAAAGAGTGTCAGAGAGAAAGCAAAGGAGACAGAGACAGGGACAGAGGTCTCTCTCTGCTGCCCCAGCAGGTCTGCTCCCCTGGCCCCAGGATGCCCCCACCCCCAGCCCCAGCTCAGAGATGACTCAATGGACACCACACCCCTGGGCTCTTCCCTTCTCTGGGGTACAAGCCTCCATCTTTTCAAGGTCAGGTAGTGTCATTCAATGGCTGCTGTGGCTGAGCCCTCAAGGGCAGCAGGAAGCCCAGGTCCAAGAGTCAGTGGCTCTGGGGGCAGAGGCTCCAGAGGTGACTCCTCCACATCCAAGAAACCCTCTCCCAATGCCCAGGACAGCGGCAGCCCATTCTTACCTGGGTCCCAACTGCCCACTCTCAGTGACCCACCAGCCTTGGTACAGCGTCCACCTGCACAGAGGACTCTGGAGGCTGGGGTCACGGGCCCAGGACCGTCTGCAAACCAGCTTCCCTCTTCTTGCTCCAAGGCTCACTCTGGGTGTCTCTGGGTCTTTCTGTTTCTGGCTGCCTCCCTGTGTACTTTCCTGCCCAGGGCAGCTGTCCAGCCGACACTGCCACCCTCCCGTCCTCACTCCAGAGCCTTCTCCCAGGAGGCGGAGCCGGAGGGGCCTCCAAGGTCTGGGTGCAGTGACATCAGCGTGGGGGGCGGGCTGTGCTGGGGCTGGGACTGACATCCAGAGGCTGCCCACGGCTCTGTGCGGAGGCTGGCAGGCCAACGGGGAGGCAGAGTGCTGGGATCTCTCTCTGGCTGTGCTGCGGACCCGCTGGGACCTGGGCTGGGGCCCGTCCTGGCCTGAGGTGCCTCCCGTCAATTGCAGTACCTGGCCTGCTGTCTCAGCACCTGAGCAGGAAGCCTTGTCCGATCCTGACCTGGTCACTAATGTGCTGGGGCCTCAGCCCCTGCCTGCCGTCCTCCAGCCCGGCTCCTCCTCCCTTCCAGGGCTGGGACTCTGAGAGGGCAAGGCCCGGACCACACGGCAGGAGGCAAAGTGCTGAGCAAGCCCCGAGTTCTGGCGCCTTCTCCCCTCCCTGAGCACACACCCCCTGCTCTATCCTCACTTTCGAGGGCTCCCCTCAGCCGTGTCCCCTCAACAGTTCAACACCGATGCCCACAGGATGCGTGTTATTCTATAATCTCCCCAAAACTTTGCCAAACCAGCTAGCTAGGAACAACCCACACTTAACAGGGACCCATCCAAATCGAAGTGAAATCTGTGAGATAAAAGGGGGGTGTGGTGGACAAGCAAGGAGCACACAAAATCCTGTTGTTAGTGGGGGCGAAGACAGCGACCTCGAGCCCTCCCTGGTGAGACCTGGCACTTCCTCCTTCCTCTCCCCTGCGCCACACCTGGCAGCTGCCCACCAGCGCGCCTCTCCAGGGGCGGCTCCCGGCTCGCAGAGGGAGGGCTCTCTGGGATCCCCGGCCTTCCTAACAGGGGCGCATCTGCAGGGAAGCTGCCCAGAAGGGTGCGGGGTGGGGAAACCAATGGCTCAACAGCGCCTCCTGCTGGGCACAGGTGCCACCACCCCGGTGCTCCCGCGGGACCAAGGCCGAGAGGCCAGGCAAGCGACATCGGCAACAGGCAGCCTCCGCTGGGGGCCAGGTGCACCTTAGCCCAGCGGCTCTGGTAGGATTTGCCCTGGAACCTGCCGCTCCTCAAATGCCCTCTCCTTGAGCCTCCCAGGTGGCATTGGCTTGACACGTGGGAAAAGTGGGACCCAGAGAGGAGCATGAGGGTGCCCGAGGCCCAGGGCTGGCAGTCGGGACGGAGTGCAGGTTAGCTGTAGGGGTGAGGGATGGGGTGGCCTCCAAGTGCCAGATCACAGCTACGCTGCATTCAACACCTCCGTGGCCCAGGCACTATGCCAAGCAGGTCACGTGACTCGTACTGCCCATTTCTCACAATTCCATGAGAAAACTTAGACATCCTGGTTTATTTTGTCCTCACACTGCAATCACACCCTTGTCCCCCAAGTCCAATCTATCATTGGGTTCTGTCCTCCACGCTGCCTTCAGAATCTATCCCAACCCTGGTTCTCCCCACTGCCGCCCCCGCTTCCTGGCCCAGCTGCTGCATCTGCTCTCAACGGCCCCCAACAAGCCCATCTCCTCCCGGCAATCATGGCTGCCTCCATCGCCTTTAACCCAGCAGGCTAGCAGAGCTCCGGTAAGTCCCACACTGCCCCGTCAGTGGTTCTCTGCGTAGTGTTTGTCACCATCAGTGTTTGTGTTTGCTCTCCCTACTAGTGTGTAGACTGTTCCAGAGCAGGGACTGTGTCTGGGTCCCACCTCCCTGGTGCTTGGGATGGGGCTCAGCACCCAGCCGGCCCCACAGTTTGCTGAAGGAATGACTGACCCCAAGATCTCAGCTCGCAGGCCCACCGGGCACGCAGCAGCATCCTTACGCGCTCATCCCTCTGACCGCAGGACAGCCACCCAGGCCTGGGAAGCATTCCCTCCATTGTCCCTTCCCCCCAGAGGGACACACAGACACAGGAAGGTCTTTCTAGAATTGTAGTAACGTTTATTCTGAGGACAGGACAGGCCTCCTCTCCTCTGACCCCGTGATGGGCCCGGAGGGGAGGGAAGCTCAGGTCTGGGTGTGTGGGCCGAGGCCTCACCCTTCGACGAATGGGGACCCCAAGGCCCCCGTGGGTGTATAAGATGAACAAAGCAATGCTCTCCCCCCCCCACCCCATAACCTGCTGGGGCCCAGAGAGGCCTGCATAGCCAGGAGCCAGCCTGGCCCACCTCTGCGGGCAGGAAGCAAGGGCAGGGCTGCTGGAGCGGCTCTGTGGCGGGTGGGAGACACTGCCTGGCCCCAGGCTGAGGCCCACACAGGCCTGACACTTGGCCCTGGTCTGCTCCTGTATCCCAGGGGACATGGCTGAGCAAAGACCCAGGACTCGGCGCCAGGGCCCACGCACTCAGCCCTCCACCCCATCGCAGGAGCTTCACTGGAAAGAGATGTGCAGAATTGGGATCACGTGACCGTGCAGGTAGCGTGTGCACACACAGATATACGTGGAGAAAGGGGGATTGTTTTGCCCTTATCCAGCACTTGGTAGTAAGAGTGCTGACAATGAGAATCATTGGCCCCACTCTATAGTAGGGGGAAATCGAGGCACAGGAGGTTTAAGTGACTTGCTCCTGGTCAGTCGCAGAGCGTCGGTCCCAGGCTCAGGTTCTTGAGGGGAGGTCCTTGTATCTGAGAAAGAGTCCTCTTGTCCTCCTTGTCTTTCAGTTCCTGGCCCTTCACAGGGCCCAGGGCCAGGGCCCAGGAGCAGAGCCAGCCACAGGGGAGGAGGCAAAGTCAGAGAAGCCTGCACCTCCAGCCAGGACACTGGGCCACACGGCCGGCTCTGGAGTCAAAAAGTCAGGTCCCCAAAAGGAATTCCCAGCAAGGCCACAGGAATTGAAGTGCTTGAACCAACTGTTATGCCTGGTCTGGAAGCCCAGGAAGGGCATAGAAGAGACCCCAGTTGTGTCATGGCACCAACACACAACAAAAACACAGCTGTGCCAACTTGCAAGATACCCTAGTACAAAACACCCTCTTCTTCCTCCACCTGCAGACCTCCTCTGAGGACGCCATCTCCCACATCCCTCCCCAAGTGGAATCAAAATAAAGTCAGAGGACCCACAAAACTGGAGTTCAAGAAGAAAAACGGAGGTTCAGCCTTTACATTTTCTTTAAAAGCCTCTGGTTAAAATGAGGTTTTTGAAACTGAAAGAATATAAAACATTAAAGACTACAAGGAACATTTTGGTCCAGGCCGCAAGAAGAGAGCACTGTGGCCTCCCTGACTGCATTTTGGGGGAGTGGTGGGGGGGGCCCCTCTGGCCAGGTGACAGAGCTACCATCTCCTGCCAAGGCCAATGGATGGCCTGACCCCGGTGGGCCTGGCACCGTCCACCCCAGAGTCCCTTCTCCCAGGAAAATCTGGGGTCTTGCAGTGGGGGGGCTGGGCAGGGAGCACGTGCCTCCCCACCAACTGGGATCCCTATGGCTCCCCACCGCAGGCCCTGGCCCACTAGCCCAGGCATGAATCCGCAGTGAAGGCAGGAAGGTGCCCCTTCCTCACCCCCCACTGCCACGACCTCTCTGGGAACCCGAAGCCAGGGGCTGGAATGAAATCAGAGCCTGGAATGAGCGGGGAGCCGTGGTTCCTCGGGGCACCCACCTATGAGAGGCCCCGAGGACAGAGGCGAGGCCCCAGGCAGAGGCCGGGGAGGGTCCCGCTTCACTCAGAGCCTCAAGGGTATCATTAATTCACTTGGCAGATCTCTGTTGAATGACTAAATGGATGGGTTAGTGGACAGGATTAGAGAATGAGCAAACGTCAGCTGCACATTTGCCCAATTCCGACCTGAGCAGGAACCCAGCAGGAGCCAGGAGTGCTTTCAAGGTGGCAGAAAACCAGGAGGAGGTGACAGGGAAAATGAGTTCTGGGAGATTGAGGTGGGCCCAGGACACAAGGGACAAGAATGGGACTTTGGGGACATGGCAGTTTGTGTGTAAACAAGTGACATCTTCTTGGCACCCCTCAGCAGACAGCAGGGCCTTGAGAAAACATTTTCAAAGGATAGAGTCCCTTAGCAGTGGTGACAATTGGGGAAGGCTATTTTAAGTCTCAGGCAAGAAAATGCCCCCATAAGAAGGGAATGCTTTGGGGCCGTCAGGACAGTGAGGCTCAGAGAGGGGCAGAGACCTCCCAAAGTCACACAGCAAGTCAGTGGAAGAGTGGGAAAAGGACCCCAGTGTCCTGGCTCTCAGGCTGGTCCCAGGCCCGGTGGGAACATGCAGATGGTGGTGAGAACTGTCGGGGCCAGGTAGGTGGGCAGGTGTCAGACGGCCATGAGGGAGGCACTGCTGAGGACGCATACAGCAACAGTGCCCGGAAGGTCACTGGGCTGCCGTCTACTGCGGTCCCGGAGGTGCAGGGTGTGCAGGGCCTGGAGGTCGTCTGGGTCAGCCTTCAGGTGCACCTGGCCCAGGAACTCGTCCTTCAGGACTCGGTGGTTCCAGATCTGGGAGGAGACAGAGGATCGTCGGGGGTTGGCTCGAAGACCAGGAATATAGGGCCATGGGGGGTGCCGGTGGTGGCAGCAGGGGCCTTGAACCTGCTTCCCGCAGTGCAAGCCTGGCTGAGGAAAAGGAGTCGGACTGTCTGCCCCCCTGTGAACCTTGGACAAAGTCATGCCCCTCCCAGAGCCTCAGGCTCCCCATCTGTCAAAGCTCCTTCCATGTATATAGTTAAATCTGTTATCATTACTCTGCTGTTGACCTTGTTGACTTGGACAAGTGATACACTCCCTGCCCCAGTTTCCCCATCTTTAATATGACGGTTGGACCAACTGCCCCTAGGGGTCCTTCCCGCCCGATATCTGTGGGTCTGTGATTTGATCCAGTGGGACCCAGTGTTAAGGAAACTCAGAAAAGCTACAGTGGCTCTCCCAGGGTACCTGACGAGACACTGACCAAGGCCTGGGGGACAGAGAGCTTGTCTAATGATCACAGACTCACTGTCCACCAGCCACCCTGGCCTGAGAGGAGAAGGGAGCCCACGGCCAAGCACACTGGCTTTCTGACCCTGCTCCAGGCTCTTAGGAAACAGCCACACCCACCACGCACCACCTCAGTGAATGTTTCCGGGTGGATCCAGTGGCTTTGGGTGAGACCAGCAGAGATGGCCACTGTCCCCAGCCAGGAGACTGGCCCTTCTGAGTCCAGAATCATGCCGGCTAACCCAACGTGCCCACCCATAGAAGGGAGGCAAGAGAACACCCAAGGCCACCCCGGCGATCAGAGACAGACTGACAACCAGAACCCAGCATGCCTGGGTCCCCATCAAAGGCTCTTCACCCTGAACCCTGCCCCTCTGAGTGAGGAGCCTCAGGCTGGGGGCCCAGGAGGGGCCCTGCAGACAGGTGGGCTCACCTGGACAGTGATGGGCTGGCCCGGCTTCTTGCGGTAGAAGACGCCTTTCACGTCGTACTCGGGCGTGGAGGTGCCCCTCTGCACAGCCGAGCGGACTTTGTCCCCCTCACACTTGATGATCACATAGGAGTCTGCCCCTAGAGAGTGGGGTGAAAGATGGGGTGAGGTTGGGCAGGAACAGGGCCCAGATGGGACAGAGAGCTGGGATGCGGGATGCCCACTTGGGCTCAGTTATTCAGAAGGGGAGACTGGAGCCTGACCCACCTCAGGGCCCCTTAACTTCCAAGACGGCAGACCTGCAGGGGCACACTGGACACCTCCAGCCTCTGGGCCTCACCCATGCTCTTCCCTCTGCCCAGAGCACCCTTCTCCCTAACCTCTTTCCATCAGACTTCATACCTTAAGACCTCCTCAGTCTGGAGGAAGGCCCCCTCCTCCAGGAAGCCCTCCCTCCCAGCTGTCTGTTCCTGTATCTGGCTGCCCCACCCCACTGGAAGCTCCCCGAGAGGAGGCAGACCTGTTCCTCTCTCTGTGCCTGGCATCACCCCAGGGCTGGCTGGGCATACACTGGGTGTCAGGAAAGGTTTGCTAACTTGCTGAGTTAGAGCAGAAGAGCTCTGGAGGCTGGCATCTGCACTGGCAGGGAGACGGCACGGAGCAACCAGCAAGCTGGGGGGAACTCACCGGTTGGGGAGTCCTTGAGGCCAGCAGCCCCCAGGACATGTACTTGGGTCACCTGCTGGGGGTAGCCACACAAGGAGCTCCAGCAGGTGCGGGGAGGCTCGTCCAGGCGCAGCTCCCTATTACGGGGCAGGGGAGGGAGGTCAAGAAGTGGGAGGGAAGAGGAGCAGTATTTAATCCAGATATTTACTGCATTTAGCCCTGGGCACATCTCCAAGGGCAGACCCCAACCATCCAGCCCCCATGGGCTTCCGCCTTCTCTATCCCTACCAAGGGGGCCCCATCCTCCTGCAATGGGAAAGCAATTTACTAAGCACTTGCTGTATGCCAAGCCCTCTGCTGGGGTGTTACAGGTAAGACTCCTGATCCTCACAAAGCCCTGGCGACAGGTAACTATTATTGTGCCCACGGTACGGTTTAGGAAGCAGCAGGCTCTCCCAGGTGAAAGGACTTGCCCATACCGCTGGGAAGTGGGGGAGGCTGGCCGGCAGGACCCAAGGCCACCTGACTCTACCACACCACAGACTGCCTCCTGGGTCTGGCATGTGGGCAGGGCCTACTCGTCCTTCTGGGGACACTGAGTCTGGGCTGCATACCAAGGTGGGGAGGACAGTGTGGGACCCACAGGGTCTGTACCCCAGCAAGAACAAGAATGGTTCAGCAGTCCTCTGGACCATGGGACAGGGGATTGCGGTGACAAGACCACAATCCCAGAATCAGACAGGCTGGGTGGCCCATCCCGACTCTACCATTGGCTGCATGACCTGGGAAAACCCATCTAACCCAATCCCCTATTCTCATTCCTAAAATGGAGGGGTCAGGACTCCTGCTCAGAGGTGCTGGAAGATCAAATGAGATGAGAGAAAGCCTCTTTGTAAACTGTGGAGTGCGGTGCACACATGAGAAGCTGTTCCTAGTCATGGCCAGAGACGCTGGGACAAGGGAGCAGGGGCGAGAGAGGAAGGAGGTGGGCACCAGTGTTCCCAGGGCGCTGGAGGCCTGGGCTCCACACCTCGGGCAGACACTGAGCATCTCTGGGGCTGCAGGATCCGGGTTGCCCCAGTGTGGACCTCGCCCCCAACCCACCCTAGCCAGCCCCCACGCACCGGCAGTTGGCGGGCACGTCAGTGAAGACTCGGAGCAGGAACTCGCCGGTGTGGCCTGGCTCAAAGGTGGTGGGGATGATGACATAGCGGCCCTCGGGCTGCTCGGTGCGCAGGAAGACACTGCGCGAGTTGATGTAGATGGAGCTGGCTGCCTTGTGCTGCAGCCTGTGCATGCGGTACTGGCGGTTCTCCTCCACCTGCGCCAGACGGGAGGGGCTGGGCCACCGGCGCCCCTCCCCCACCCCGCCCACCCGCCTCCCCCGACCCCACCACCGAGAAAGGGGCGAGAGTCCATTTATATGAAACGTCCAGGACAGGCAAATCTTTAGAGACAGGAGTGGATTAGTGTTTGCCTAGGGCCCAGGGGAGGGGGTCGATGGGAATGGGCGGGATGGCTGAGGGAGTGGGTTTTTTGGGGGAAGATGAACTATTCTAAAATCGACTGTGGTGATGGTTGCACAACTCTTGTGATTACACTAAAAGTCAACAGATTATACACTTTAAATGGGCAAATTGCATAGTCTGTGAATTATATCTCGATAGAAGCTGTTAAAAAGGTGGGGGTGCAATAGGAAGCCCCCTGGCAACAATGTCCGTGAGGTTTCTGACTGTCACAACAGAAACAAGTATCAGGATCTGCCGGAGTCGCAGCCGTGTCCATGAAATGACATTGCCAGCTGCCAGGTCATGGTAGACAATCCTGAAAACAAGTGCCATGATAGCGAAGTGGCACTAGTGAAGATGACATTCCAAACTCACAAGAGTGTCACAACACGTCAGCACACAATGAATGTACCAGCGCAATGATGTGAGCAAGTCGCCGTGACATCAAATGCCAGGAACTCAGCATGGGCCAAGCCCCTGCCATATCCATGTGGTTTCATTAAGTTATCACAGCCTGACAAGGACGTGGGGTCCCGCTATGCCGACCGTCACCATACACTGGGCATCTCAACATGTCGAAGGCCTCAGGGTCCAGGCCAGGGGAGTGGCTGGGGTGAGTGTGCCTGGCTCTGCCCAAGGATGCCTCCTCCCTGCAAGGCCTCCAATGCAGGGAGGCTGCAGGAGCTGCGAGAGGCCCTGAGCCCTGAGGGAGGAGCAGTGGGGCCCAACAGACACCCAGGACCTCCCAGAGCCTGGCCCCGGCCACCAGCAACCCTCCCCTCCCTCATCCGCCAAACAGCCCCAGCCTGCGGGTCCTGGGCAGAAAGAAGTCAGGCTGAGAGCTTCCGTAGAAGCTGGTCCCAGGCAGGCTGGGCCGTCGGTGGCTGTTCAAACAGGGCCCACGGCATCAGCACCATGTCAGCCACGGCAGCCAGGGGGGCTGGAGGGATGGCAGTGACCAAGATGTTCTAGAGTGTTCTCCCCTAGGCACGGGCAGCCCAAACTCCAGCTCACGCTCACCCACAGCAGGGTTCCAGCTGACCTCACCTTGTAGATGTCGAAGCCGATGGCCAGGTTCTCGCCCTTGCCCTCCCGGCGGGTAGAGCGCTTCGGCCGCTGCTGGATGCAGATCAGCACTTCATCCTCCGGCTTCTTCACGTCAAAGATGTACTGCAGGATGGCCAAGGAGAGAGAGACACCGCAATGAGACCCTGCCAAGGACGGGCTTGCTGGCTCCCAGGAGCTTGGACTCCAGGGCTTGGGCCAGTCTCGTCACCCGTCTGGGCTTCAGCCCCTCCTTTGTGAGACGGGCCCAGCAGTGTCTACCACGGCTGCCCCGCATGAAGGGTGGGAGAGCTCAATGAGATAAGGGGGGCTCAGCTCAGAGCCTGGCATACAGGTGGTGCTCAAGAAGGGCACATCACGCATGAGGACTAAGCAGCTGCATGGGTCATATCTGAGGGAGCTGCAGGGCAGAGGTCCCTGTGGGGAGCCCCGCCTGGCCAAGTCCCCAGGAGGGACAGAATCAGGCTGTGTAGGAAGAAGGAGTTGAGTTCCTGGCTTGGCCTCTAAATGTCCCTGTAACTGAGGACGAGACACTCCTAAGTCCCTCAGCGCACAATTTCCTCACTGTTACCCTCTGCAGGTTAGACTGTGAGGCTGGGGGGCTTCATGACCATTAGATGGGACCAATGTGCCCATCCAACCCCCGCTGTACAGATGGGTTTGCTGAGGCCCAAGGAGGGACAGGAATGTACCCGAGGTCATGCAGGAGTCCCTGGCAGGACAGTGGCAGGGGCCCCATGGTGGCTGCAGGGATGAGTGGGGTCCCTGAGAACGCCCACCTGTGGGTTCTGGAAGAAGGTGTCCTTGTGGTTGATGCAGCCCCCGCTGCGGTTCTGTTGCGGGTCTTCATGCCGCGTCCAGGCACCACGCAGCCGGGCCTCCTCCCACGTCTTGTGGATGCTCAGGTAGGACGTGTTGATCAGGCGGCACTGGATGATGTCGGTAAAGTACCGGCACACGTCCTCAAAAGTCATCCTAGACACGGGAAGGGGATCACCAGTCGCTCTCCCCGGTCCCCAGCCCACCTGCCCGCTCGCTCCACGCGGTTCCACACGCTCTGAACCACGGCCCACACAGGAGCACAGACATGGCGTCACACAGACCCATAACCTCTCTTTTGGCCTTAGTTTCCCCATTTGTAAAATGGGGATGAATCTAACGACAGTTGCCTATCTCACAGGGTTAGTGTAGGGATTAAATACTGCAATAAAGTCATCTAGTACAGCTTCCAGCAGAGGCCGGCTGTGACACTCAGTGACAGTGTGAATGACTAATGTGTGCTGCCCTCTACAGTTTACAAAGCACGTTTCCACCCATCATCTTCCACGGCTGGGGCGAGGCCTGAGTAAGCTGGTGGTGGGAACCCTGTAAGGAGCATGCCGCAGTGGCCGGGGCATCGCCACGGTCACACGCACTGTGCACACCTCCAGGAGCCTGGGTGGGGGCAGGAGGAGTGTATTGAGTGTGAACATGTAGGAGAAAGGCCTTACGAAGAAGCCCTTTCCACAGATGAGGGGTTTTGCTGTTTTAATTCAACTGAGCCCTAAGCCAGACTGGCAAAGCGAATCTCATCCACAGGAGCCCAGACGGAGGGCCTGGGTGGCCTCCTGCAGTGGCTCCCCTGATGTTGCAGGAGGGGTCCTCGATGGGGCACCAGGATCACTGCCATCTGCTTCTGGGCATCTGGTACACCCAGGATGCCCTGCACCCCTCCAGGAAGTGGCTGAGTCTCCATATCAAGTGTTCTGCTGAAGAGCGACACAGCCTGGCCCACAGCCAGGACCAAATGCAGGTTGGATGAACGCAGGTTGGAGGAATGCGGGAGTGATTTTTGGGCTCTTTAAGCTAGGTTGCCGCCATTTCCCCAGCCCATCCCCACCCATGTGCCCCCTAAGCTCCCTCTCTTCCCTGGCTCACTCTTCCCAAATCCAGCTGTGCTCTCTCACTTCTGGGCCAGGTCGCTCTCCTTGCCCACCAAGGCTACCCTGCACCTCAAGTCTCAGCTACTCTGTGAGCCTCTCCTCTTCCCTACTTACTGTCAGCAATCAGGCTGCCAGCCAGCTCCTGCCCTCTGGTCAGCCCCCCTACCCACTGCATCCTGGCTGCTTGCCAAGGCTCAGCCTGGGTGCCAGAGCAGCCCAAGGTCCCCTCGGGTGGGCAGAAGGCACTATGGGGCTGAAAGAGCTCATTACTGCCCAGCTAATTTTACAGAGGAGGAAACTGGGGCTCAGAGAGACGGCGTGACTTGTCCAAGGCCATAGCAAGTTGAGGAAGGGGCCTGTGCCAGAGGCCTGGCTCCTGGCTCCCACCCGGCACTCCCTGCCAGGCCCACGGGCGGGGCCCTCAGCCCCAGACACCAGGGCGCACGCACACTCACCAGAACTCCCCGTCGTCCTGCACGGTCACGCCCATCTTCTCCCGCTCACTCTTGCTCACCTTCTGCCATTCCTCTGAGCTGGGATGTGAGTGCCAGGGTGGGGAGAGGGAGCCATCTAAGAGGAGGGGCCCCACCAGGACCCCCCAACAATGGCACAGAAGCAGGCAGCACAGCTCAGCACCAGGCCTTTAGCAGTGCAGTGTGGCTAGAGGCACCCAGGGCCATGCCCAGCCCCTCTCCAGAAGCCCTGTCTGCCCCTTCCCACATGGAACCGTGGGTGCCACCCTGCCAGGGGCTGGGTGGTCTGGAAGCAAAACTGCAGGCTGGGGGTGAGGGGGCGCGACCTCCAGTGGAAGGGGCTCCTTCACTGGGCACCTGGGCTCCATGCCCCTTCTGGCCTCAGCAGGGCCATGAGCCAAGCACTCAGGGGTCACCCCATTCACTCACTGCTGGTGGCCTCACTCCCTGCCCCTGCCCCACGTGCCCAAGACTGGTCTGTACGTTCTCTGCAAGTCAGGGTCCCACCTAGGCCTTTGCCTTGCTGAATTCATCACCCCACACCCACTCCAAAGGAAGTCTCCCGTCTCTCTTCCCAATGTCATCCTTCCTGCAGATCCTTCAGGGCCCAGCCCCAGGGCCACCTCCTTCAAGAAGCCCACCCATCTTTTTCCACGCACCCCCATCCCCAGGCCTCACGTGTCGCTCCAGGGCCCGTTCCACTCCCGCTCTCCCCAGGGGTTGCGCAGGCGGATCATGTCCAACTTTTCCGACTTGAAGAAGGCCAGCAGGCCATGGCCCAGGCGCACCTTACGCACATCAGTGATGGCGTATGCGTGGCCTTTCACCAGGCCACACGCCAAGCGGGCCTCCATGTCTGCCGCTGTCATCGCCTGCGAGAGGACACATTGCTCAGAGAGCAGGGCCACAGTGGAACCCAAACCTGCTGGGACTCGGAGCTGGAGCTACAGCCAGGGGGCCACAGCACCCTCTATAGGCCACTATGGGAACTGCGGCCCCACACAAAGGCGAGACCTTGTTCTACTGTGATTAGGACACTGCTGTGTTCATTGACCTTTACTAACCCCCACTGGACCAGCAGTCTTCGAAAAAGGAAGTGGGGTCAGCCCCGGGTGTGCTGGAGCTTGCACGGGCTCAGCTGTTAAATATTCAGGGATTTTGAGCGCTGGCTGTTAAACACTGGGAGCTGGCAATCAAACTTGGTGGGAGTATTTATACCACAGAAATCAGCAAATGCTACAAATCTGGGCTTTCTATTTTCCTAGAGAGCCAGTTTCTCAGCACACCACAGGGCCTGCTAAACTTGGGTTCAGATTCTGCCTTCACCGAGCCCCCGTTTTCCCACCCCAAACATGGGCCAGCTGTGAGATCAGGATCCTCCTGAAGCCCCCAGCCCTGGGTGACGTGCAACAGGGGCGCCCTGCCCTCCCCCAGGTGCCCCCGGCTTCTGATGCCTCACCTTGACTAAGGGACCCTCCGTGCACAGACACCCACAATCCAAGGGGGTCAGAAAAGGAGGTGGGGTTGACCGGTGTGGGAAAGGCATTTCACAGCCTGGGGGCAGGCAGGGGGTCCGAGGTGAGTACTCCCCAGCGCTGGGGAAAGCGTCGTGCCTTCCAACTGCTTCCCTCCCCCATGAGGCCGAGCATCTGGCTTTATGGGCTGACCTGGGCCTGGGTTTGGCCTGGGAAGTCACAGTCACCTCCCATCCCTGTCAAGTGGGTGAAGGGCAGAGGCCGTCTCTGGGACCTGCCCTGTGTTCTCACCTTGATGGAGGCACTGATGAGGCCGCCCCGGCTGTGCACCTTTAACACGCGCTCAAAGAGCTGGTTCCTCTTGGTCTCGTCGTTGGCAAAGTCACCCTCGGTCAGGTCGATGGGCTCAGAAACACCGCCAGTGAAGTCCACCAGAGCGTCCGCCGTGTTGCCTCCATCCAGGGCCTGGTAACAGCCTGCCAGCCTGGGGGCAACGTGGAAAGAAAGCCCAGCTCATGCGCCCCACTAGGTCTGAATCCTTCACCTCACAGGGGAGACTTTGAAACTCAGAGGGGTCAAACAAACTGCTAAGATCACACAGCAGGCCACAGCAGAGCCAACACTGGAACACAGGCAGGTCTTGACTCCTGGGCTGACACTTGTCCCACTGAAACACACCATTTTACGGCTCACATTGCCCTAAGCCTCAGCAGCAACATCTTCACAGATCAGCTGTCCAAAAACAGAGCAATCTTTCCAAAAGTGTTAACAGCTCATATATCCTTTACACATGAATTCTGGATAAGTAACATGATTTCTAATGATGTAAAGCCAGAAATAACCTAAATGTCTAACAAGAGGGAACCGGTTTTAAAAACTAACGCTGCATCTATACTCTGGAACACTAAGCAGCCATGGAAAAAAATCACTGGAAAAGAATCCCTGTGAGAGGGAAAATGCTCGTGCCGGCTTATTCTGTTTGAAAAAGCAATACGGTTGGAACCCAATTATGTTTAAATAATTCATTTAAAAATATTTAGCAAGCATCTACCATGTGTGACATTCAACACGCCGGGAAGACAGCTGTGGCCCCTATTGAAATGAGCAGGGAGAGGGCTGGGGCGTTCAAGGCACAGTGCGGAGTGAGACACAGCACGGCACACTTTACACAAATTGAAAATACGCTCCCACAAAACAGCCACACAGGTTTTGCAACGTTACCTGCGAATAAAATGCATCAAAGATGTTAAGAGAGTTGCTAATGGCAGGGGAGATGGGGCACAGAGCGGGGACAGGGCCTTGAGCCAACACCACCACGCTGCTGACCAGCAGTGGGGCAGCCGCAGTGACTCAGATGGCCCCAAGCACGGCGGGGCAGGCAGGGGGCTGGGAGCACTGCAGGAGTGGGAGAGACTTTAATTAATATTAGCTTCGTCATGGTTTTCTAGACTTTCTGGATTTGCTGTAGCAGGCATGTATTTATTTTATAATTTAAAAAGTAAATAAATGTAAAAAAAAATGCAAGCATGAAATGGTGCAACCGCTGTGGAGGACAGTTTGGCAGCTCCTCAAAACATTAAACATAGGACTCCCCCTGACCCAGCAATCCACTCCTGGGCACATACTCAAAAGAACTGAAAGCAGAGACTGGGACAGACATCTGCACCCACGTGTTCATAGCGGCATTGTGCACAATAGCCAAAGGGTGGAAGCAACCCAGGCGTCCGTCAGCAGATGGACAGATGCACGGACTGTGATACACACATGGTGGATGCTATTCGGCCACAGAGAGGAAGGAAAGTTTGATACACGCTACAACACGGATGGGCCTTGAAAGCATTATGCTCAGTGGAATAAGCCAGACATGATTCCACTTACGTGAGGCGCCCAGAACAGGCAGTTCATAGACAGAAGGCAGAACGGAGGTGCCCAGGAGCCGGGGGAGGCGGAGGGGGAGTTCTGTTTAATGGTTACCGAGCTCCCGTTGGGGACGATGAAAACATTCCGGGCATAGACAGTGGCGATGGTCTACAGCATTGTGAATGTGATTAGCCACTGAACTGTGCACTTACACATGGTTAAAATGAGAAATACTGTGTTATGTATCTTTTATCATAAAAATTAAAACTGGTTAAAAATTTTGAGGACATTTCCAGGCCAGAGGAAGGTTCACAGTACCAGGTAGCACTCAGGCCCCATGTGCACACCAGGTTCAACCAATTCTGCTTGAGAGCACCCCCAGTAAGCGGGGACAGGGAGAGGAACCCAACAGACCTCAGCTATAACAGCTTTGGCCTTGGCTTCACCTCCCATTGGGATTGCCAGCCTGGATGAATTAATGCCCTGTCTCCTTAGCATCAGGGCCTTGACCGTTTTTCACGTCAACTACTGCAGGGAGCACACATTTACTGCACTTCATATACGTAGGTCTCATTGAACCCTCACAATACCCTGTGGATTAAGTGGGCGAGGAAACTGAAGTTCTGAAAAAAGTGATGTGCCGAAGGTCATCCAACTGGTAAGAGGCTGAACTGCGCTTGGAGCGTGTCTCCTGTCACCAGGGCTCAGCCTTTCAAACCTGCCCACCCTCATCTCATTCAGGTATGGTTTGGGACTGAAAAGGCACCCACTGGCCTGGGAGTTGGGTGGCTTGAGCTCTAGCCCAGATTGTGCCACTGTGTGACCTTGAGCAAGTCACTTTCCTTACCGGAGCTTCCATTTCCTCATCTGTAGGATGGCACTGTGATCTGTCTCCCCTACCCACTCCACAGAGGAGTTGTGAGGTCTCAAAGGTCGTAAATGTGCTTTATAGGTGACACACACCGTCTCATGTCAGTTATTCTAAGCTTAAGTTTGATTAGTCATGCTAAAGTGGCATCCTCATTGATCACCAGGAAAAAACTGTCTCCCCCAACACTCAGTTAACTGTTCCCTCCACCCACCTGAAGGAGGCCAGCCACTTGGCTAGTCTCAGCTTCCGATGCTGTGCCTGGCTACGGGCTGGGGTTTTCTAGCAAACTGCTGGGAGAGGAAGCCAGCTCGAGGAAGCCCTGGGCCCAGATGGAGAATGTGTTGATTCTGGCTGCTGATGGGCTGGCCAGCTGGGGCAGGAGAAGAATTGGCTCCAAGATTGCAAACAGAGCACTGTTCGTGCATGGGGGAGTGTGGCTGCCTTTTGCGTTCTCTGCTGCTATTGTAGGCTTCCCTCTTGCTTTTCGTCTGGCAAAGTCTTGACCTCTTCCCTCCCTACCCCCAGTTCTCAAGGTAGGCCCCTGAATCCAACTTAAGGGTCCTTGGCTCCTCACTCTCCAAATCCAGTTAGTTCTGTCTTCTTCACTCCACCTCCAAAACACGGAGAGCATCCCCTTCTCTCGTCTCTGTGGCCACTGTCTTAGTTGAGTATAACCTTGTCTTTGACCAGAACCACAACTGCCTCTTTACTGATCTCCTGGCCTCTAGTCCGGCACCCAACAATCCATCTACACAGGTCACCCAAGCGACTTTCCGTTTTTAAAAAGACCTGATCTTGTCACATCCCTGTTTAAACTTCCAAAAACTCCCCATTTTTGCCACTTTAAGGCCTTGACACCCTCATTCCTGCCTCCTCTCCTGTTACATCCTAAACTCCAGCTACAGGAATCTTCCCACCAGTTCTCGGGCTGACTTTCAAGTCTCCAGGGCTTGTCTATACTGTTCCCTCTACCTGCAATGTACTGCCCTTCCTTCTCCACCTCCACCTTGTGAGGCTTCAAGCCTCAATTCAAATGCTACCTCTTTTGTGAGACCCTCACTGGTCTTTTTCCAAATAGGTTCAGTTGTTCCCCACCCGCAACTATTTTACAGTGTGGTCCCTATTTCTATTAATATCACTGCCTCTCTAGACAGAGAGTTCATTTTAAGGGCATTATTTACCTGTCTCTAAAATCCATTGGATGCCTGGCACACAGTAGGTACTCAGGTTTGCTTTATCAGCAAGTAAGGGCTTATAAAAGAATGTTAAGAATGTGGCACCAAAAAATCACGCTCTGCTCTCCTCATGCTTTTGTCTGAGTCCTCTCAATCTCAAGATTCTCCCTCTCCCCCATCAGATCTGTCTGCCTCCAAAATTTGCCTACCTTTCTTTTTGGGGAAGGTTTTCCCCTTAGACATTCTTCAGTGTCTGTGTGAGAGAATGGCCTTTGGTTTGACCCATTCTCCTTTTGGCTCTGTGGCAATCCTTTACACAAGAGCAGGGGGGTCTCCTTTATTCTCTTTCTGAGTTCATATATGCTGACCTGTAGGCTCTGCAAGGACACTGTGATGGCCAGCATGTAGTAGATGCTCATTAAAGATGTTAATAGACATATGAATGGTCCCTTCTCTGCTAGGGTATAATGGAATGCTCAGTAGACTTGGAATCAGAAGACAAAGATGCTGCCATCCTAGTCATGGCAGTGGGGGAGCCATTTCACATCTCTGCCCTTCAGTGTCCTTGTCTTTAAATTGGGGATGATGCCTATACTTCACAAGGGTACAAAAGACGAATGGAGATGTGCCTAGCATGGTACCTAATGCAAAACTCACCATTTCATTCTCAGCCGCCACCTATCAAGCATAATAAAGATGGATAGTCCCTGGTCATCCTCCTCCTGTGCTTTTAAATCAGGTATCTGGGCCAAGATGACTTCTGCCCAGGGTCCCTTGTATCATCCAGGAGGCAGTGTGACGTGGAAACCACGTAGATTTGAATTCCAACACTGTCATTTCCAAGATGAATGAATTTGGACCTGCCTGCCTACCTGTGAAAGGAACCGTAACAGCACGTACCTCACAGGGTTGGTGCGAGGATGAAATGAGATGTGTATCAAGTGAATTAGATAACACTTAAAATGTGGTATTATGACTTTTGCCTGGTGAACCCAAGTAACTGACCCAAGTGCCCCTGAAAACCAAGTGACCATGCTGCCCCCTTGTGGATAAGAGGGCACACAGCCCAGCAAAGGCACCCACACAGGGCTCTGGGAGAAATGGGATCACATACAAGGAACTGCTGTCTTCTGCTAGGGAGGGAGCTCATGCTTTACACTGAAATATTTAGTGAGCAACTAAACCAGAACTTCTCAGACATTAATGTACTTGTTAAAATGTAGATAAGTTCTGACTCCATAGCTCTGGGGTGGGGACAAAAATCTCTTAAGAAGCTTCTAGGAGATACTGATGCTACTGACCCACGGACCACTCTAAGTAAATAGGGTCTTAAGTCTAACACAGCAGTGCCATAATAGGAACTATTAAAATGTCTGCCACGTGCCAGTTAATGAGAGAGCCAGTTAACCTATTTTAACTTACACGGTCCTCAAGACCCTGGGAGGTAGGTACTGTCGGTCTCCAGTTTTCAGAAGAGGAAACTACAACATAAAGAATGATGCCGCATCACATAGCCAGTAAAGGGTAGGCCTTGGGTTCTAATTTAGACAGCCTGGCCCCAAAGCCTATTAGGTAGGAGAAGACTCCAACGGTGTGTGGAGGACCACCTAGGGAGGGAGACGCACGTCAGGAATGGGCAAGGTCCTATACTGAAGTGGTCTAGTGAGAGATGATGAGCCCTAAACCAGGGCAGCTGAGGCATGGGAAAGAGGGGATGGCATTTGCTGGAAGACTGGACGTGGGTATAAGAAAGGGAGCAATTCGGGGGGGACTCTGGGTGTCTGACTTGGACAACTGGAGAGATGGTGGCACCTACCACTTACCGAGCTAGCAAACACTGCAAGAAGAGCAAGTTTCAGGGTAAGGTGTGTTCAGTTTTAGAAACGATCAATATGAAGTTGCTTTTGGTTATCTGAGGCGACATGGGGAGGTAGGTGTCTAGAGCTCAGGAGATGATCTGGGTTGTGGACAAAGTTTGGGTGCCGACGTAAGTGAAGCTCTGAGTGACTGAGGTCATGTGGACAGGGCACACGCTGTTCTGGGCTGAAGTCGACACAGCAAACAACTGGGAGACAGGACTGGAATCCACGTCTCCTTGGCTGCAGTGGAGGCGGTTCTGTCCACCCCACTGGGTATTCTGGGTCTGAGGAGCAGGCGGGGCATAAGATACTGCTGAGCTATAGAGAAATGGGCTTCTGGAGTTCTATGACAACTAAGTCCAAATGAACTGTCCCCTGCCCCCGGATCAATAGAAATGACCACTTCACATAAAGACCAGACCAATAAAGGTTGGGACATATTTATTTTCTTTAAACAAGGTCATAAATAACAAAGAAACAAAGTAGGTCCTGGACTCTGGACCGTGCAGCAGGACAGGGAAGGAAGTTGCTGGGTGGAGAGGTGGAGAGGGCTATGCATCACCTACGACAGTCACAGAGAAGATGGGCTTCAGGAGACTGGCCCTCCCTGCCCTTGGGAGTGGCGCGCCTGGGCAGCAGGGGGAGCCGCAGTGCTGTGATGAGGCAGCTGGAAGAAGGCAAAGACTGAGGATGCCGGACTGCAATGTTTCTATGCGGAGGTATGTGGAAACCACAACTGGCGAAGAGAAGCTGTGGGTCTGCGGAGGCAAGCGGGCACTGCACACCTCCAGGAACCAGTTACGAAAATGGTTACATCTAATTACTAAAAACAATTCCACAGGCTTTAGCCTGCAGCTTTGTGCATGGGCTGTATTTAACCTGGTTGCTCTGTGGCAGGTGAGAGCTCAAGAGGCCCCGAGCAGCCTGGCCTCAGCCCAGGGCAGGTGCCCAGACATGTGGGAGTGGGACGGTGGGCTCCCCCACATGGGAGACCATGTGCTTGGACTGGCGGGACCTGATTTTCAGGCTGGTTTCTTGTGATGCTATCCACCACCACCCCCTGTACCTAAGGATGGGATCCTGGCCTCTATGGGTCTTCCAAACCTGGAAGAGTAAGACTGGAATAAAATGGTACCTGACTGGTGTTTTATCTGAAAAGGAAAAATAAGGACCACCCTGTGCATTGTCCATCCCAAGAGGCAGGGAAGGACTATGACAAGAACAATCTCAAGGAATGGAGGTCCCTGAGCCTGTGGAGACATTTGGACCCAGGTGCATTGCCTGATGCCAGGAACAGGGGTCCAGGGTGGCGGCAATGGAAGCTTCACCCTACGCAAGGCAAGGAGAACAGGCAGGAGCTACCCCTGTACAGGGAAGGGGTAGGAGCTGGAGGCCCTGGACTGGGGAAGCCGATGTTGGTCAAGGGCCCCGGGAAACAATGCTTTTGGCAGGAATACATGAAAGGGTTTGTACATCTGGGGATGCCCGTCTACAGGAAGCCAGTGTCACATAGCCGGGCAGGATGGGGAGGAAGAGACAGCGGCATCACAGTGGCCTCTGGTGCAATGTATTTATAACAGAGCTCAGTGATGAGGAAGGGGTGGACAGCAGGTCACTAACAGCCAGGAAACACACTGTGAAGAATAAAGAAAGAAAAAAAACAAATGTAACTATTATTAGCTGTCCTCTGCTTAACCCGTCTCCTCCAGGAAGCCCTCCTAATAACCACCAAGGCCCTTGCAGATCTGCCCCATCTCCTCACAGCGCTGTCTAGGGCTAAACACAGGGTCTGCTCTCAGTGTACTGCTCATTAAGGCTCCAAATGGTCCAGGGGCCCCAGTCAAACATTTTATTAAGAGAAATTAAGTCTTTGTTGTGGATTCCTGGGATCCGTCAATGGTTAGCTGCTACAGGGCTGGTTCAGTGGTTCTGTGACTCACTGTACCAGGCTCCTGTCATCATCTCCAATGCCTACCCTGCCTGTCATTCTCATCTCCCAGGGCCTGGCATTCCGAGTTTTCTAAGGCAGAAGTCATTTCTTCAACATTTCTTCTTCAAACTTTCTGAGGGTGGGGAACAACTCCCCCCACCCCCCCGAACTCTGAGATCAGAGATGAGACTTTCCAGCGGCAGGAGTGACTCTTCATCAGGCTTGTCTGATGAAGATCCTCTCTGAGGATCAAGGGCCTTCTGCAGGAGCTCTTTAAGGTGGGCCAGGACCACCTTCCTCTATAACACAGAGCCCAGCTGTGTTTCCCCAATCGGATGAAGAATATCCTCCTTCTTCCTCTAGACCAGTGGTTCTCAAATGGGGGCAATTTTGCCTCCCTTAAGACTGGTAAAATCTGGAGACATTTTTGGCTGTCAGTACTATGTGTGGGAGGTGTTACTGGTGTCTAGTGGGTAGAGGCCAGGGACAGTGCTAAACACCCTACAATGCATAGGAAAGAGTCCTCACAACAAAGAACTGCCTGCCCCAAAATGTCAATAGGGCTGAGGCTAAAAACCCTGCTCAAGATTTCTACATGACTGCCATGGCCTGTCTAGCTTTCCTCAGCAGCAGGGCAGGAGGCAAAGAGGACTTCTCTAACGTGCCTGGATAAGGACTGATTCCCATTCTAGCTTCAGAGAAGGGGCACCTCAAGAAGAAATGGACATTGCAGTTGGAAGCAGGAGACTAGGCATGACTTAACTGCAGCCTCAGCAACAACCACTGGACTAGAGCACACAGAAATAACCAACCATGACTTCGTAGAATAGACACTCCACGCTCTTTGTTGAAGAGGAGGAAGAGAGGCATGGTGACCAAGCAGGGGTAAGGCAGAGATACTTACAACCCTACAAATATGTTTGTTGGGAATTGGCCAGCACCACTAGGGTCCTTAAATCCTTATACTTCCTTACCACTGGAATCCACCGATGGGCTCTGCAAACCTGTGCCGGATCAGGAAAGTGGCAACGGCTTCAGCTACCTGGAGAAGGGATAGATATTTCAGGCCATGTGAAGGTTAGTGATGGGGCTTAGCCTTGGAAGTCCTGTGGGTTTCTGTTGGAAAGTTAGGCTCTGTGATGCCTTCATGAGTCCCATAGGTCTAGGGAGCTTGAAATCAAAAGGACTTGGGCCCTGGTAGGGCTGGGAGACTCATCCCCAGCATTCTTCCAGGGGTGGCTCCAGAGAGTTCAAGAGGAATGATGTGAAGGGCTTATTTATCTTCTTAGAATTACCAAGGACCTTTTTCCCACAGGAGGAGCCCATATTAATTCCTAACTGTGACTGTAGTAGGGAGCAGTTTCTACCCCAACCATCTCTTCTTCTACCTGGCTTTTGAATAAGCTGGAGAAATGGAGCTTAAGATCTTAATCATAGGGCCCTGGAATGAAACAGGATGCCAGAAGCCCCTCAGTCCATATACACAAAACTGAGACCGTAAGCAGCTGCCAGGGAGAGGGTTGGGGAGCTGGTGAAACTGCATCTGCACAAGCCCCACAGCAGCTGCTACTGTAGGCAATGCAGGCTGAGACTCAGAGGCTTGTCCTAATCTTCTGTGACATCCAAGGTTACTCTCACAGCTGTCCTTTTATAGTCATTGAGCACCAGACTCACCTTGTCAGGCGCATCTTCATGGACTGCATGGCCACACTGGGGTAAGACCTGCATCTGGAACTTCCCTGGAGAGGAAACAAAGCCAGGCAATCCCAGCCTCTAAAACGGCCCCCTTCTCACCACCTTTGCAACCTCACAGGTCACTCCGGGAGCCCAGGACCTTCCCATTTCCAACCCCACCCCAATACTATGGACCCAATTACCAAGTCTTTGATGACAATAGTAACACTTGTAACCTTGTGCCAACCATTTTCCTTTGCTTTTTCCTTCTGCACCTATTTAGTGTACATTTACCCGGGGCTAGACACAAAGGAGAAACATATCCTGTCCACCAGGGATTTACAGTCCAGTTGGGGAGTAAAACACTAAAATTAACATTTTAATGCAGCATATAGTTTTTATGATAAAACTGGGCATATGGGGCTGTAGGAACATAGGAAAGGGGGCTTCAGAATCCAACAGGAATCCAGGAAGGCTTCCTACACAGGAAGAACCTACACACAAGAAAGAAGGCTTGCAATGGTATTAACATTTATTCCTGGAAATAAAAGAAGCTTTGCACAGTGCTTATGAGAGTGGATAACAATAAGGCTGGAGAGGTAAACAGGGACTATGCCATTAAGGGTTTGTAAGCTATGTTAAGGATTTTGAAATTTATTATTACAATAATAAGTTACCATTTGAGTACTTAACTATGTGCCAGGAACTGTACTAAGCACTTTCTCACACTGTCTTATGGAACACTGTAAGCTCACAACTAATGTGACACTTATTAAGAGTGAACAGAGATGACTGGTAAAGACGATCCTTAAGGAGACTAAAGGATACGAGACCCAGAGCTCCCACAGGCAGGCAGAGCAGACTTTGAGTCTCAGTTTCTCTATTTACAAAATAAAAGAATAAGCTATGAAAGTTCTTCCGGTCAGCACATTTGGTGGTTCTTACCCCAGGGACACAGTACTTTTAAAGTTTTCAGTATAGTGTTCTATCCATTTTTAAAGTTGATTCTCAAATCTACCCCATAAAATTATGCAGGAGAAATATTGGAATTTTTTTTTTTTGAAAAGATGAAACTGAGGCCATGATTAGTGGTGAGTTGCCCAAGGCTGCTTAGTTAGTGGAGGAATAAGTGCATTCCCTTCAGCCCGGCTTATGCCCCTCCTCCTGCAGTGAGCTGCCTCTGGGTACTCCAGCCTAGTTACCTCTCCCGTCTACCTCCTCAATTACTGTTGTTAATACATTAGGATCCAAACACAGAGCAGTGTGTGCCTCTCCTGTAAGTCTTCATTTTACATGCCACTGGCACTTGCCTCCGCAGGAGTGTCTCGTTTCTATAAGAACAGAGGCTGGTATTATTACTTGCCCTACATCCCTAATAGGACCCAACACAGGGCTGGGTACTGAGTAGGTACTTATTAAGTCTTAGATGAATGACTGACTGAAGGACTAGAGACTCCAAACTTACAACTCCAACCTCTCTTGTTTTTCTGTTAGATCAGCCTCTGATGACTAGGGATGCATTTTTTCCTTTCTCTTTGGAAGATTAGATGTAAGTAATCAGGGAGAACTCACACATACTAATACCATTGTGCCAGGTACACATAAAATAATATGATCATAGGTAATCCTCACAATTATTCTATGAGGTAGGAATATTTCCAAACCTTTCTCTCCCTTTTTACAGATAAGGAACCTTAGGTCCAAAAGTCCAAAGGCTCTTTGGACCTAAGGTTCCTTATATACCCAATAAGGTATATATATACCTTATTATATAATATATAATAAATTATATACCCAAGTTGAACCATGAATATGCTAGGTTTCTAGGATTCTATAACTAATTCATCTGGTTTGAACACAGTGCTGGGAAGGCTATGGTTTGGAATCTATGCACACTTAACCATTCCCCTTCGTTTTATGGAATGTCCCTCATCCTAGCCATGTACTCTCTATAGAAACAGACTTTCTTTAAAAAAGAAGGTGGTCTTGGTAGAATCCATACTGAGGTAAACAGGAGGAATATAATCTCATGAGGAACCATGATTACTTCCAGGACATAATGAAAGGCACCATTTGTCAGACCCTTCACCCACATTTTCTCATTTAAATCTCATATAACTGTACTGATTTATATCATTATCTCCACTTTATAGATGAAGAAACTCAAGATTAAGGAAGTTAGCAATTCACTCAGGCATCAAAACCAGTTAACAGTGATTCAAACCCAGGACTGTCTGGTTCCAAGGCTTGTGATCAACAATGGTTTCAAACGCTATCCCAGTCCAGGTCAACTGCTTTCAGACAGTCTCAGGGGCCATGTCTGATTCTCATGTGTGCTCAGCATCAAAGCATACATATGCACAGAAAGGGTGCCTAGGAAAGGTTTGCTTGAATCGAATTTAAACCTAAAGTATGTGTCAAAGCCCAAGTTACCAACATCAGTGTCATAAAAATCACACAGTCCCAGCTCATGGTCCTGCTCCAAGCCTCAGGACACTATGGAGTTAAAGGAAAAGAAGGGCATGAAGGTCTGGGGTCAGAGTTTTAGAAATCATTCAAGAGCCTTTGAGCAACTATCAAGAGGGAATACATCTCCTTGTGCTGTGGAGAGCCTGAGGACAGCTAAAAGAGTTTAGATGGCTCATGGGACATCCAAGTAGAGATATCCAGCAGGTTCGATACATGGGCCAAGACTGAAGCTCAGGTGAGAGGGGTGAGTTGGACATTTAGCTTTGGGACTCATCAGTGTATAAATGGAAGTCATGAAATTGTCCAGGGAGATTAATAAGAAGTGGAGAAGGGAGGTCAAAAACAGATTCTGCTAGAGCCTGAAACCTTGGTCTTGCAGTTGGCATCTCTATTTCCCACAACCCAGAAGTTGCGATGCCTACTGACTTTACCTTCACCAAGTCTTTCACCCATACTAAAGCAAGAGCCACCATAAAATTGGCCCTGCTGCTTCCACTGTCATCTGGCCAATATAACCCACATCTGTGCACAGTGTTCAACATGTCACTTTCCTACTCATTGTACCTCATGATCCCTTTGAGGCTGCCATCAGTTTTCCCATCTTACAGATTAAAAAGACTAAAGCTGAGGCAGGACAAGTACCTTATCCAGATAAAAAAATTTACTAGAAAAGCAATATTTAAAATCCAGTTCTCCCAATTTCAGAGACCTTGTTTTTAACACCTTGCCATGCTATTTTCTATACATATTTTGTACCTTTTTGTATCTGGATTATCTTGGACCTTTCTCTTTCCTAAAAATTCTAACAATGATAAAAAATACCGATTAGTATTCAGAATATCTGCTTTTACAATATCATATCCCTATATAGTACTTTATAATATTCAAACACACTGACTCATTTTAATCCTTGTAACTCTGAGATATAGGCAGTATTATAATCCTCATTTTTAGATGGAAAAAAAAATCAAAGGGAATATTTGCCTCCATAATAACATAGTGGGTCAGGAATAGAGGAGGATGTCAACTTAGGTCTGACTCCAAAGCTCCTGCTTTCTCCATTGTACCTCACCATCTCAGAATATCAATTTCTATATGACCATGACCTCAACAAAGGGTCCAGGGGCATAACTTCCTGATAACTTACCTTGCATCTGGCCAATGGTCAGATCTTTATCCAACCTATCAACACCTAGAACAAAACAAGAGAATCCATAAATAGCTTACTGGAAAAGGCCCTGTAAAAATGGGTTTTGCTGTTCAAGTACAAAGTGAGAATTGTTACGAAGTTGTAAATGTGATGACATTCTCAATTCATATTAATGCCACTCCTAACTCCCAGAGGGTATATTCTTACCAAATGAAGCTTTTCAGGTTGAGATTCCCCTATAATAACTTTGCTCATTTAAATTGGTTTTTGAAAACAGAGTTTTACTGTTTTGATTCTCATAACACTCAGAATTATCCTCACACCACTGTATCTATCTAGCTCTAGCAGAAGGACTTGAGTTTGACCAGGTACAAAGGCCAGGCCAGGCCAGAACTAGGCCATACCAGGTGGATGCTTACACATAGTTAGGTTCAGAGATTGGGTGTGGAGAGAAGAAAGGGCACGGATGAGTGAATATACTCTTCTTTGGAAGTCACTACCTATTTTGGTGAGGAATTTTAGTGAGGTCATATCCAGATGACAATATGGACATACTACTATGGACTGAATTGTGTCCCCCCAGAATTCATGCTGAAGCTCTAATTCCCAATATGACTGCATTTGGAGCTAGGACCTACAAGGGGGTAATTAAAGTCAAATGAGGTCATAAGGGTGGGGCTTTGATATGACAGGATGAGTGTCCCTAAAAGAAGAGACACCAGAGAGCTTGTTCTCACTCTTTCTTGGCTATGTGAGGGCACAGAGTGAAGGCAATTATCTACAAGCCAGGAAGACAGCCCTCGTCAGAACCCAGCCATGCTGGCACCCTGATCTCTCAGACTTCTAGCCTCTCCAGAACTGTGAGAAAATAAATTTCTGTTGTTTAAGTCACCCCAGCCTATGGCATTTTTTTATGGCAGCCCAAGCTAACTAATACACACAAATATACACTTACCAGCCAAGAGCAGCAATTTAGGAATAGGACAACTAAGAAAGAGATTGGATAAGCCTCGAAACCAGCCATCCCAGTATTTTTCTGTTTTTGCCAGTTCAATTCTCCAGGTATATGGGTGGTCTTTCTTGGTCTGGAGGAATAAGAGCAAGTTCTGAGTCTCCGAGGGCAACCCCTGGAGGAACAGGATAAAAACTAGGTCCCTGGGAAAAGGAAAGGGAAGGAAACTAGCACTTATTAAGGACCTACTGTGTCCCAGACATTTTAATATACATTTAATCCTTATAACAGTCTTACATAGGTTATTTTTATAATTTCCATTTTTAGATAATTAGAAGTTTACTTTTTACTATTAGTTTCAGTGAACTCAAAAAATTTCCAGATCACAAAGGCAGTAAATAGTAAAGCCAAGATTAAGCTTTTCTTATACCCAGTTGGCAAAAAGGACATTCTATCAAAAGAATAATTACAAAGAACACATTGCAATATGAAAAAAAAGCTTACGATATAATATTTAGTGAAAGAATCAAAGTATAACATGTCATTTAAGTCAGGATTATTACTGGAAAAATGTGGCATACTTATATAAGAAAGAACTGTAAGGGAAAACTGAAGATAGAATGATTAGTTGGAGAACGTTTTTTCTTACATTTTGATTTATTATAATGATATATATAATCATTACATAATGATATAATGATCTTACAATAGTAATCTTTAAAAGGAAATATTAGACAAATATGACAAAACATCAATATCTATAAAAATCTTGATAGTTGGAAAGGGGGCATAGACTTTCATCAAATATTAGCTGAACAAATAAATGATTCTCTATATTTTTCTACATCACTGAAATATTTGAAATATTATATTAATAACTGAAATAAATCATTGGGATACTGTATCAACCATAATATGAGGATCTAGAAGTGAAGATGAGACAGTGACAAATTATGTTAAAGATCACTAGATGGTTAAAATGTCCATACTACCCAAAGTGATTTACAAAGTCAACACAATCCCTATAAAAATCCCAATGGCATTTTTTGAAAAAATAGAAAAAATTATCTTAAAATTTATATGGAATCTCATGGGATCCTGAATAACAATAACAATTTTGAAAAAGAATAAAATTGGAGAACTCACACCCTGATTTCAAAACATATTACAAAGCTGTAGTAATCAAAACAGTTTGGTACTGGCATAAAGACAAACAAACCAATGGAAAAGAACAAGGAATTCAGAAATTAACCCTCACATACATGGTTAAATTATCTCTGAAAAGAATGCAAGACCACTCAACGAGGAAAGAATAGTGTCTTCAACAAATAGTGTTAGGACAGCTAAACAGATAGATATGCACATGCCAAAGAACAAAATTGGGCCCTTATCTTACACCATATACCCAAATTAACTCAAATGGATTAAAGACTTAAGAGTAAGACCTAAAACTATGAAACTCCTACAAGAAAACATAGGAAAAAAGCTTCATGACACTGGACTTGGCAGTGATTTCTTGGATATAACACCAAAAGCACAGGCAACAAAAGCAAAAATTGACAAATGATGCTATATCAAAGTTAAAAACTTTTATGCATCAAAGGACGTAATATACAGACTGAAAAGACAATCTACAGAATGGGAGAAAATCTATGCGAATCCTATCATAAGGTGTTAATATTCAGAATGCATAAAGAACTCCTACAATTCAGCAACAAAAAAATCAAATAACCTGATTAAAAAATGGGCAAAGGACTTGAATAGACATTTCTCCAAAGGTGACATACAAGTGGCCAATAAGCATATGAAAAAATGCTTAACATTACTAATTAACAGAGAAATGCAAATCAAAACCACAATGAGATACCAACTCACCCCATTAGGATGGCTACTATTTTTACTTTTTTTTAGAATTTGCATTTCTAACAAGAATGACTACTATTAAAGAAAAAGAAAATAAGTCTTGGGGAGGATGTAGAGAAAAACTGGAACCCTTGTGCACCGGGTTGTAAAATGGTGAAACCACAATGGAAAACAAATTAAAAATAGAACTACTATATGATCCAGCAATTCCACTTCCGGGTATATATCCAAAGAACTGAAAACTGAGTCTCAAAGAGATATTTACAAACCCACGTTCATAGCAGCACTACTCAAAACAGCCAAGAAGTAGATGCAACTCAAATTGCCATCAATGGATGAATAAACAAAATGTGGTATGTATATGTGTGTGTGTGTGTGTGTGTGTGTGTGTGTGTGTGTGTGTGTGTGTGTGTATATAACTAAGCCTTAAAAAGGAAAGAAATACTGTCGCATGCTACAGCAGGAATAAAACTTGAGGACGTTATGCAAAGTGACAGAAGCCAGTCATAAAAAGACATACACTGTATGATTCCATTTATACGAGGTAGCTAAAATATTCAAATTTATAGAAATAGAAAGTAGAATCGTTGGTTACAAGGGGTATGAAGGAAAAGAGGAACTGTTATTTAATGGGTATAGAATTTCAGATCTATTTAACAACAATGTGAATATGCTTAACCTTACCTAACTGTACACTTAAAAACAATCAAGATGGTAAATTTTATGTTATGTTTTTACCACAATAAAGAAAAAGAAAAAGATCACTAGATGGAGAGTCAAAAAACTTGGGTCTTCTAGTCCAGGAATCTTTGCCACTGACTTTCTTAGGTCCATTCCTTTGTCTGGGCCTTGATTTTCCCATCAGTAAAAGAAGACATAAAGGTACCTTATGGTTCTAATATTCTCACTTAACAACTAATTCTATTTTCTCCTATTAGGCATAGAACACTTTAAAGGGAACAGTAACTGCCACTTCAACCTAGAACCTCAGCGGGTCCTCTTTCCAGTAACACTTTCCTTTATGAGCCATTTCTTAAAAGAGATCAGTTCCACTGTCACAGACAGGGCATAATCTCACAAGCTCCTTCCATGTGCACATTGGACTTCATATACAAATGATAAATTTAAAGTAAAAGAATCTTCAAAGACAGTATCTGCCTGATTACCTTGGGTGTGTCTCATAACTTCTGAGCCTCAGATTGTACACTGTAATATGGGAGAAAAGATCTCCCTTACCTGACAGGATGTTGGAAGGACCAAACAGATCATGCATTATTAACATCTTTGTTAATTCGAAAGAGGTACAAATTATTATTCTGATCACTGACCTTACGAATGGCAAGATCCTCCTAATTAAATTAAAAATACTGTTAAAAAATTTGCTCTCCTTCTTGCTAACAGTAGCACCTCCAAATGCAAAGGAGTATGCAGTTACAAGTTCATTACCTGCCATTAGTAAAATGTATATAATCCATCAGAGAAAGTCTGCTGCTCACAACTACTAAACATCTCCAAGAAAAAAGCACCCCTTTCCACTACTATCCTCAAATCAACTGCCCATAAGTACTCACAGAACACTTACTATTTATACAACCCTGAGCTAAAATGCTGAGGGAAATTCATGCAGAACATCAGTTTCTTTCCTTAAAATATAAGTTTTTTGTTTGGGATACAATTTGTACACAATTAGGGGACATGAGTCTGCATTCTAAGAATGACCAGCAGAAGACCATAGGATCTTTGAATGTGGCTTATGAAAATCAGTTCTGTGACTTAATACATACAATTTCAAAAAAGAAAGTACTGAATTATGTCATATAGACTTTCAGCACTGTATTGGAAGGAGACCGATATAAACTGATGTCAGAAAGCTTCCCCAAAGGCGACAAACTTTGGAAGATGGGTAAGTCTTAGATGGGCTTAGAGTAGACTGGTAGGAAATGGGATTTTTTTCATAAGAGAAACCACAGGAAGAGAAGTACAGGTGAGAAAGCAGTCTGTTTGAGGGTAAGGTATATACTGTAAGTTTTATGATCCAGTTGGTCAACAGTGCTTTACATTTTATAGTTAACCTAAGTATCTCTTTTGACAGTGTTATTTGTTCCCTAAAATATTTAATGGTGGACAAAAAGAACAATGTTATCTCCCCTTCCCCGCCCATAAACACTTGAATCATTCCCTACCCCATCTTTCCAAGAATGCAGGCCTTTACCTACCTCCATGTCATCTTCCTTTTTCCTCTTGCTTATAGACTCACTTCCTTCTTCATCTTCTTCTTCTTCCTCTATGATTCCTTCCACTATAGATTTTGAGCCTTCTGGACTTGTAATTCCTTCACACCTAGGTTTTTTTAAAAAGTGCTATCACATACCTCTCTTCTATACACAAATTATCTCAGATGTGCTCATACTTATGGTCTCTTGTAATCAAATGTTAGCTAAAACTTAATGCTCCTGGGAGAAGGAGGATGGAAATGTGCATTTCTAGGGCTGTGGAAGGTCATGGCCACATGTATGACTACGCAACAAAGGCTGGTTGCCAATTCTTGTACCAATACTGACCCATAGAAAGGAAGCAACCATTTCCTGAGGCCTGAATTTTATTAGCATTGTTTTATATAATCATAACAATCCTACAAAGCAGTCCTAAAGAGTTAAGAAAATTGTCCAGGATTATCTATCTCATGAGTAGATAAGACTGGGATGCAAATCCAGGCCCAAATAATTCCAAAGCATGGTGCTTTTCTGCTGCACCCTGCTTACAGCAGAGTAAGTCTCAAACAGAATGGTAAAAGGCCCACCTTTTAATTAGCTGATAAAAACTAGCAATTATATTAGTAACGATCATGGCCAGCTGAATCTTGTAGATCAGACCATCTTATCCAACCAATTATTGTTGAGGTTTTTTTCTCTTAAAAATGGTCATCCCTGTAATTCTAGCAGTTTGGGAGGCTGAGGTGGGAGGATCGCTTGAGGCTAGGAGTTCAAGACCAGCCTGGGCAACATAGCGAGACCCTATCTCTACAAAAAATTTTTAAAAATTAGCTAATTTTGGTGATGCATGCCTGTAGTTCTAGTTACTCAGGAGGCAAAGCTGAGGAGATTGCTTTAGCCCAGGAGTTCAAGGTTGCAGTGAGCTGTGATTGTACCAATGCACTGGGGATGCCTAGTATTACCTCTGAAATTGCCTTTCTAGGCATAAACCCCATAATATTGGCCTCAAAGTCAAATACACAGGAGTTTGAATCTTAGCTCTGTCATCCACTAGCTGTGTGATCCTAAGAAACCCATTTACCTCTCTGAACTTCCATTTCCTCACCTATAAAACAAAACTTACCTTGAAGAGCTATTGTAGGGATTAAATGAGATAGTGCAAATGAATTAATGAATCCAGGTAATAAACATCAATGGCTACTGACATTAAAAAAAAAGAGACAACCAGACATTATGTGCTTCCTGATGGCAATACACAATATCACCTATAAAGTATTCTTGCAAACAAACACAAAATCAAAACAACAACAAACAAGCAAGCCTGAATCTGATCAAGCCTCTGGATCTAACTATTTACAGATAATACAGGATAGAAAGAAATGTTAAATTATAGCTTAAGAATGTAATCAACAAATTCAGATTGCAGGAAATTCTATGGAGCAAACAACTAGGTTTCCTTAAAAAATTAACTGCAAAGAAACAAAGAAACAAACAAAAAGAGACAGAAGTGGAATCTATAGATTGAAAGATATTTAAGAGATATATCAACCAATTGCTATTTATCTTCCTTATTTTGATTCTGATTTTAGCTATAAAATTTATAAGATAATCAGAAATATGAATATTGATTAGATACTTGATATTAAGAAAGCTAATTTTTTAGGTGTGATAATGTCATTATGATTATGTTTAAAGAGTCCTTATCTTTTAGAGCATACTGAAATCCTACAGAGGAAATTATATTTGTTTGGAATTTACTTCAAGATATTTTGTGCCTAATGGAGGTAAACGGGCACGGATTAAAAAAACAAGACTGGCCGTGAGTTAATAATTATTGAAAATGGACAATGGGCACATTGGGATTCATTGTATTATTATTCTTTTACATGTGTGAAATTTTTCTATAATACAAGGTTTTAAAAATGAGATAGTGTATATAAAATACTTCGCACAGTGCCTGGCAAGTAGCATTAAATAATGACATTAAGATTTTCATCTAAGTCTTGCACTGCTATCTGTTCTGTTGGGCGAAATTTTCTCAGTTTGCCTGGTTTATTTTGTGGCTATACAGCAATACCCAGGACTCATGTAACTCTATCAAGAAAGATCAACTGGGCTAAATAACCTTAGAACCTGGCTTTCACTCAGGCTATGCCAGAGCTTTTTTATTGTATTAATAATTTCCTCACAATTAGGTTTGGCTTAGAAGGAGACTGTTACCAGAATAAAACCATACCTGCCAACACTAAAGTGGACATAATTTTTAATGTTTATTCTCTAGGATTCTTCACTTTTTAACACCTAGAGTTTTCCTAAGGCAATTCAGTACTATATAGAAGATATTAACTGGCTTTCGGAATTCATTAAAAAAAATAGAAAGATGGTATTAACGGATCAACACGTAAGTGCATATATAAGAATAACATCTATTGGATGTTGGGCGGGGGGGGAGGAGGGAGGAGGAGACGGGTATATGCATACACAAAGAGTGCAATGCGCACCACGCAATAGGATGGACATATTTGAAACTTGGACTGAGGGGGACAAGGGGGGCAAGGGCAACACACGTAACCTAAACATCTGTACCCCCATATTATGCTGAAATAAAAAAAAAGTTATGACAAACAAATGGAAAAGTTATGACACAGCCTGGGAGAAAATATTTGCAATGCATATATCTAATAATTGAAACAGCATTTCACTTAATCCTCACAGCAACCCTGCGAGGTAGGTGTTTTATGTCTATCTTATAAACGTGGAAACTGAGGCTCAGTGAAGGTACTAAATTTGCTCATAATTGTGATAGACTGAGATTCAACCTAGGTCTTTTGTCTTCTGAAACTCCTTTTAATCCCTCCCTTGCAGCTCCTTGCATAAACACGGAGTGGGCTGGGTGGGCACAGAGGCGAGGGGCAAAGAACAGAGCATCTGGCACAATAGAGAAGCAAAGAGAGAGCCCTCACTATGAAAGAGAAGTGAGATTTCGGGATGATGGCAGTGTAACCAGACCACGTGAAAGCAGGTCAGACGGCTCCAGGAGCAATGTCTTCAACAAGATGAAATTTTAAAGTCTGCTGTGTTTAAATTTGAGAGGAAATTCAGACAACAGTGTAGAACGTATGAAGATGAATTAGTAATAAGTACATAAAAAACTAAGGGACTAAGGTAGGTGGAAATTATAATCGGTCTCTACAGTGTGTGTCCATCAGTAAGGGAGTGAATAAATAAACTGTGGCATATCTAGGGAATGAAATTCTATGTAACAGTTAAAAATGAGAGAGCTCCAATGATTCTTGTATCATCATAGATAAATTTTTAAAAATAATGTTGAGGGAAAATACCAAATTAAAAAAAGCAAAACATACTTTAATATATATTAAATATAAGAACAACATAATACTATATATTATTTTCCAACAGACACATATTTGGTAAAAAGAACATAAACATGGAAAGAATACACACTAACTTCAGAAGACTGTCTACTGGGGAAGAATGGATTGACACAAATATAGCAAAAAGTTAAAATTTGCTAAATCTGGCTGATGTCTATAGGATGATTATTATATTCTTGTTATATTCATTTCTACTTTTTGTATTTTAAAGTAATCCAGAAATTTTTAAAAATTACACACACACACACACACACACACACACACACACACACACATAAAAGAAGAACTACCCAATTAAAGTATATCAACTCCCCTTTAAACTGCTTTCAGCATCTACCCTTCCCAAATTTAATCCCAAAGCCTGATTTTCGTTTTGATCAAAATTCTTGGGGCAACTAAGTACAGAGGATGATTTAGGTTCTACGAAATATTAAACAAGACAATGAGTCTTGCCCCCAGGAAACACATAAACAAGTAAGACGCTGAAAGTTTCTATATATATATTGAGCTGATGCTTAGAGTGATAAAAATACTGCCATGAACACTGTGTACTCATACTGGTATACTGGGACAAATAAGGAAACGGAAGAGAGAGAAAACTCCCATTTATTTAGCACAATAGAGTCCACTGTGCAAGGACAATAGAGTCCTGCTCTTTCCAGTACTCCCAACAGGACACCAGGACATTCAAATTATGCTGAGTGATAAAGCTCGCCTTTTCTCAGACTTAATTAGGCCAGTCCCAGGGCACAGAAAGACTCTGTCTCAAAAAAAATAAATATTTTGAGAGAGAAACCACATTCACGTAACTTTTAATACAGTATATTTTTATAATTTTTTTATTTTATTACTTGTCATTATTGTTAATATCTTACTGTGCCTAATTTATTTATTTTTTGAGGGGGGTGAACAGAGTCTCACTCTGTTGTCTGGGCTAGAGTGCCATGGCGTCAGCCTAGCTCACAGCAACCTCAAA
>CAUYSK010085334.1:0-29529 GCA_963575035.1 Avahi laniger | reverse complement strand
CAATTAATTTCTTTCTATTTTTGGTAGAGATGAGGTCTTGCTCTTGCTCAGGCTGGTCTCGAACTCCTGAGCTCAAACAATCTGCCCGCCTCAGCCTCCCAGAGTGCTAGGATTACAGGCGTGAGCCACCGCGCCCGGCCTGATTTTCTTAATAACAATTTCTTTTCTCTGTCTTTTTCTTAGAATGCAGTATATAATAGGTATACAAAATATGTGTTAATTGACTGCTTATGTTGGCAGTAAAGCTTCCAGTCAACCGTAGGCTCTTAGTAATTAAGTTTGGGAGACTCAAAAGTTATACACGGATTTTGAACTGCACAGGGGTTGTCGATACTAACCCTCATATTGTTCGCGGGTCAACTGTAATTTCATTTCAAGCTTAGAAGTTATATGAGCTGTTCGCCAACATAGAGAAGTACAAAGAAAACCTAGCAATCTCTCTCTGATTTTCTCCTAAGCAAATCAAAGTTTAAACTTTTGTACATTCTTTCACATTGTTCTGTTTATATAAACACAAACAAGTGTATCTATTCACTTACAGAGGGCCTACCCACTTTTTGTTTCAAAAATCAGATCATTTGATAAATGCACACATACGTGTGCGTACGTCTGTATGTGCATATTGTGAAGGAGAAAGGAAAACTTGCCCTTTGCCCCCTAAAGTTTCACTGAAAGATCAATTCACAATAATGCAAGTTTATAAGAGAAAGAGATTACAAATTTATTTACTGTGCTCATGGAGAAAATCACATAGTGATTACCCAAATAACCCAATAGGAACCAGAAGTTTATATGCCCTCATTTTAGAGGGAAGGGGTGATGGGAAATCTAGGTAATTCTGTTTAGGGGCAATAAATGGCTACTAGGAAGAATGAATAGATACTTGGGAGAATGAATGGGGAAAACAGATTGATTCTCTTTGGATATTAAATTAACCTAAGAGACAAGTATTATCTTTAAAATGGGTTGGGCCAGGTCTGGTTGCATTCTTGATCTTCTTGTCTGCAATATATTGGGATAACAGGGACGGGAAGAAAAGACAATCGTCCTTCTTAATAATTCCATTTGGTTTTATGCAGATAGAGGGGCCCATTTCAACACCTGTTGATTTCAAGGGCCTATAATACCAAGAAGTCAGATTTTGGGGTGAAATTTCTTGAGCTCCTTCAATACGAACATATATTAATATGTATAAGTATGTACATATAGGCTTTTTTCCTGCCAAAATGGTGAACTAACACAGGACACTTGCTTCTTCCCCTGAATCAACCCCAAACTATAGAAGAAAGAGATAAACATGGAATCCAGACTGAAACTGGGAAACTGAGGCTCTCTCAAACTGAGTGTGTAGGAAGGGTAGGTGGATAAAACCTGGGGTGGAACGAGGGAATAGTTAAGAGAAAACCTTTTTAAGTTTTTCTCCTGTGTGCTCCAGTACCCTGCGTCCGCTATATTGCCTGAGGCAGTGTTTACCTATCAGAGACTAGTCTCAGCAATCCAGGCCATCAATTTTGGAATTATCGAAACCCACCAAGAAGAGAAGTTTCTGGAAAGGATAGCACTAATCAGCTGCTTTCAGGTATTTTCTTCTGACCCTTACCCTTCCAGACTTCCAGGGTTGGTGCGTTAAAATTAAGGAAAACTGCTTCCTCCTAGTTCTACTTCACTCCTAAGAGTTTATCAGTGAAATTCCCACCGCAAGAGTCAGCTTCTGGAGAGTCAACAAACAGGAATGATCGATATTAGCTTTGTGGCCCCTGGGGCGCTCTACTGTAGAATTCATCCCCAACTTCTTCCTTAAACTCACCCTGACTGACACAGGCAAAAAGGCCTGACCTTTGGCCCTGCCATAGTCCATGCTGCCAGATAAAGCAGCTGATGCCCAGGGAAACATGAAATCATGGTCCACAATAGTAGACTGACTTGTACAACTTCTTAGAAAAAAAGCCAATAGATGAGATAACATATAGCTTCTGAAGCAGAAGCATTAGAATAGACAAAGAATGTAAAATAAACATGATATCGATGCTTTAAAAAGATAAGGGAAGAGATTAGCTATTTGTCATTGCTCACATTAATCATCTGAAATAAGAATGTACAAAAAGAGAGCCAAATGGAAAAATTAGACTTGGAAAATATGAGTTGAAATATAAAATCACAATTGATGAGTTAAATGGTAGGAGAGCTGCAACTGAAAAATAAATCAATGAGTTGGAAATTCAAATCGAGGAACTCTCCCGAAAAGCAGAGGGAAAGGATAAAAATATAAAAATAAATTTGAAAAAGTTCAGAGATGTGAAAGGTAGAGGTAGAAATTCCTACATCCCAATTACAAGATTCTCAAATGGAGAAAAACTTAAAAATGGAGATGAGGAAATTTTTGAAAAAATAATAAAGGGTAAGATTTTCATAATTAAAGAAGATTTAAAAATATTATATTAAAAAGGCTTGTAGGGTTCCAAATAGGAGAGAAAAGGAAAAACCCATACCTAGATATGTTAAAGTAAATTTTAAAATATCAAGGTAAAAACATTATATACCAGAGACAAAGAGCAGTTCACCTGTAAAGTAGCAAAAATCAGATGACATTGCCCTTCTCAATAGCAATACTGGAAACAAGATGGTAATGGAGTAATATTTTTAAAGTATTAAAAGAAAGGAATTATAAGCTACCTAACGAGGACAGTGAACACTGTCTAGGTGATGGGCACACTTATAGCCCTGACTCAAGCATTACAAAAGTGACCCATGTAACCAAAAGCATCTGTGCCCCAGAATATTTTGAAATTTTTAAAATGCAAAAATTAATAATTTTTTTAAAAAAGAAAAAAACTACAGACCTAGAACCAGTCATTTCTTAAAGCTCACTGTGGGTTCCTGGCTTTGGTCGTTAAGCACTGCTGCTTGGCCTCTATGATTTCAGGGCACCGTCATCTCTGTGGCTGATCCTGGCTCTGCAGGGGCTTCTCCTGCTGTCAACCTTCACCTGCAAAGGAGAGCTGTTACTGAACTGCTTAGCTATTCTAGAGCCCCTCCCACCAGCTCATTCCTAGTGGTTTTGGTAAATGGCATATCCTCTGGGCTTTTCCATGAAACATATCCCCTTGTGTGTCTTCCGGCCTCACACAGTATATCCATTCCAACATGCCTACTTCCCTCAGCCTCTTCATTTCTTTCTCCACTGTCCTCCAGGCAACTGGGACATTTCACATTTGTTCAGCCCTGGGTATGGCTGCCTCTAGCCTGCTAAGAGCCACCGTAGCAGCAAGTCTTCCCAGTCTCCTTGCATCCTTGCTAGGTGTGAAATTCCATATCTTGAGAAAATGGTACTAAGCCAATGAAGTCTTACTTACCCAGTCTTCCATTCATCCCTACTTGATCAAGCATCCGCAAAACCTAACATCAGAAGCCAGTACATACAAACTAATTCTCACAATTTCTTCGGTGCATAGTCTCTATTCCTCCCTTATCAGGCCCAGCAGGTTACTAGCTGAGCTACTAGACTGGTTGTCAGTTGAAGAGGTGAGGATATCTCTTGAGGAGGCATCTGTTTCCTTGTAGGGAAGGGCTCTTGTAGCATCTTTCAGCAGGAGGAAGGGCTAGCTTTTATTAAGGAGAGAGTGATTTCTTATGTAAAATATGAGGGTTCAGGGGAGTGTCAGAACCATCCCTCTCAAGGACATCCCTCTAGTTGCCCCATTTTATATTTCAAGTCTTAGATTTTCCCAAGCAGGGTCCTGATCCAAGCTTAGCAGATCTGCTTTGACTAAGCATTCAAACTCTGGGAATCTATTAAATCTTTAGCCTGTTGCTTAGCTGTGCCTATACTCTTCCTCTGCAGGAGAAGCAAGCTTTTTGGTAACTGGTTTTCATACTTAGCCTTTAACTGATTGCAGATGGACCTTAGTTTCTCCTTATCCCTATGGAGGATAACAATGCGATGTAAAAGTAAGCAGCCAGCTCCACTACCTTTGTAAAAGGCGTTCCTCCCGTCTTTCAACCGCCTGAACCGTCACACCTACAATGGTGTCCCCTCTCCCAGGAAGCACCGGAAGCCCCAGGAACTTTCCCAGGTCACCGTTGGTGAAATCTTTATCAATGCAGCTGCCCCTTTATGCCAAGGATTATCTGTGTCCCACAGCCCCTCAGGATGGCATCCTCTTTGCCCAAAAGGCAGCGAAGTGAATTAGTCTAAATTTTCTGAGACCACTCTATCAGACCCCAACCTGGTTTGAAGTGCAAGAAACTTAATAGAGAAAATTTATGTGAAGACAATGCTATGCTTGTTGGAGGAGTCAGAGAGACATTTCAGAACGCAGTGCAGGCCTGACCTCTGTGCCGCGGAAAAGAACGTAAGAGAAGGATACGAAGAATTGCACATGGCAGTGCAGTTCCAGGAAAACTTGGCTAAGCCTACGAGGAGTCCTCAAGTTAAAGTTACCCATCAAAGGAATCCCAGATGTCCCCGGAATACCAACCTGAACATTCCTGCTGTGCTTACTCATGGCTGGGAGGAGCCTGAGGCAGATTGGGAGACGTGGCCTTCGTGAATGCAGCCGTGGGCTCTCAGCACGGAAGCTGGGCCACCTGTCAACTATGTTTCCCCAAGCACGAGATCTGAGAGGCACGTTTCCACGATCACCACAACCACGACCCTTGCCTAAAACCACACACAAAGCTGGACTCCGAAAATGGACTAGAGACCTAAGTGAGAAGGGAAAAAAAAATGATCATGTTAATACAAAAAAAAAATAAAAGAAAAAAATTCTTGCAATTTAGGATAAGAGATAGATTGTTAAAGCAAAGCACAGGAAATATTAAGTGTAAGGCAAAAAAAGATACATTTGACCATTGACTGTTTCTATTATGCTGCTAACACTATGGATAGGATACAAGATATTTAAAATGTCTAAAACTGACAAAGTAGTGATATTTAGAATATATTACTACCAAATTCTCCCGAAAAACAAGGACAACAGTAATCTCAGTAGAAATATAGGCAAAGGATATAAACAAGTAATTTACAAAAAAAAAAAACAAAAACCCAAAAGCTAGGAACTATATAAAGAAATTCTCAAATAATTAGTATCAAGAGGCATACAATTAAAACGAAAGAAAGGCATCGTTACGTCTAGGAGACAAGTGAAACAATGTCAAGTGTAGGCAAGAATGTAGAACTTTCACAGAATGCTGGTGGTAGCAGTCCATTTTAGTCAAATTACCTATACGCATCACCTGTGACCCGGGAATTCTGCACCAGCCCAAGCCACACACTTTGAATTTGTATTCTAGCACATTTTCCTCACTATTAAAAATTAAAATTAAAAAGTTATTGGAGACAGAATTTTGTTGACATTGATACATGACTGAAAATTTAAGTTTCCCAGTCATTTAATTTTTGAATATCAGTTGTGTCTCTTCTTTGAGCAGTTTTGCGAACTATTACATCTCTTTAATAGTTTATTTTTAGAATTTCCTTCATAACTTCTAATTTATGCTTAGCCAACCTCTGATAGTTTGCAAAAGGAAAAAGTTGTAAACAACCTGAAATTCTAACAACAGGAAATGCAAGCAGACAAGATTTTAAAAATACTCTTTAACTTTTTAGGAGTGGTTGACAGCAGGCAAGAGAGATTATGAATGTCATGTTTGTTTTACTTCATTATTTATTTTAATAATTTCTAGGAATGAACACATAATAAGAAAAAATAGACAAAAGGTATATTAAAAATAAATCAAACAAAAAAATGAGCTGGGAAAGTGATATAAAAGAAAATGGCAGAGTAGGGGACTCTGGGGACTCATCCCTCCCCAGAAACACCAAACAAAAAAAAAAGTACTAATAAAATGTTCTAGAATCAACTTGATTGAAACCGTGCAAGATAGTCAAAAGTTTACAGTGACCAAGCGAACACTTTATCGAGAGAAAGGCCACTGAAGCAGGGTGGGAGATATTCATGGTGTTTTAGTTACCCTTGTCCCACCCAACTCCCTGGCAGGATGGCAGCCTTGAAGACAGCAGCCCACATTCCTGTTGCAGGTTTCAGGTTCCAGAGGAATCACAGCAGATCTTATTCCCAGGGAATTGTGTTTGTCTGTTTGAACGTATCCGGGGCTCTCTAAGATACTACCTCAAGAGGCCTGACTTTGTTTCTCCTAACTAGAACCCTGTGGTGGCAGAGAAGCTGCAACATGGGGGATGTTACTTTGAAACATGGAAAGGCTAATTAACAGGCTGGGGCCACTTGGTACAAAAATTAACTGTTGGGACAAACAGCAGGCACCTGGAAGCCTGGAAGGAGCAGGTGGGGAGTAAGATACTTTGGAGAATTAGGGCTTTGGACAGCTCCTGCATATACTGGGGAATGTAGAAAAGCCACATGCATGCACAGAGCAGAGTGCATGCTCAGAAAAAACTTGAGAAGATCGTAATCTTTCATGGCTATTCTTTAGACTCAGAAAAAACAGGTTGTAAAGACTCAGGAGGAGTTGTAAATGGCCTGGCTGTGTTAAAAATGTGCTCCAACACAGAGTCAATTTGAAAAGACCTGGAGAATTGCTTTGTTTTGTTTTTTCGTTCCAAGCATTCCAGGAAATTCACTAGCTGACCACTAAACGAAAGGAATAAAGACTTCAGGGGCCACATACGACAAAGAATAGTCTTTAAAATAGTTTAGAAAAGTCACTAAACACACTAACAACTACAACTGCAAACAACAGCAAATAAATGTGGGGAGAGGGGATAATCTGATTCCCAGAGTTACCACATCATAATATTCAATGTACATTTCTCTACAAAAAATATAAAGCATGCAAAGAAGCAGAAAAGTACAGGCCATACTTGAGAAAGATAGAAATTAACAGAAACAAGTCCTGAAGAATCATAGACATTGGACTTAGCAGACAAAACTAAATCATCCCAATGACTTTTTGGCAGAAATAGATAAATCCATCTTAAAATTTATATGGAATTTCAAGGGACTCTGAATACCCAAAACAATCTTGAGAAAGAAGAAAGTTGGAGAACTCACACTTCCTGATTTCAATACTTACTACAAAGCTACATTAATCAAAAGAGTGTGATACTGAAAGACAGACATAGACTAACGGAATAGAATAAAGAGTCCAGAAACAAACCCTCACATAAATGGTCAAATGACTTTTGACAAGGATGCCAAGATCATTCAATGAGTAAAGGACAATCTTTTCAACAAACAGTGTTGTGAAAACTGGATATCCACATGCAAAAGGATGAAGTTGTACCCTTACTTTCTATGTACAAACATTAACTCAAAAGGGATCACAGACCTAAATGTAAGAAGCTAAAAGTATAAATGTCTTAAAAGAAAACATAGGAGACAAGCTTCACAACATTGGCTTTGGCAATGATTTCTTAGACATGATACCAAAAGCACGGCCCAATAAAGAACAAATAGATAAACTGGACTCCATCAAAATTAAAAACTTTTGTGCATCAGAGGATAATATTAATATCAACTGAGTGAAAAGGTAACCCATGAAATAGAAGAAAATATTTGCAAATCATATACCTGATAAAGGGTTACTATCCAGAATACATAAAGAACTCCTACAACTCCACAACTAAAAAACAATGCATTCAAAATGAGCAAAGTGCTTGAACAGAGATTTCTTCAAAGAAAATATACAAATGGCAGTAAGCACATAAAAAGATGCTTAACATCATTAATCATTAGGGAAATGCATCAAAAACATAATGAGATGCACTTCATACACATTAGGATGGGGGAAAAACAGAAAATAACGTGTTGGCGAAGATGTTGAGAAACTGGAACATTTGTACATTGCTAGTAGGACTGGAAAATGGTGCAGTTGCTGTGGAAAATGGTATGACAGTTGATTTCTTAAAAAGTTAAACATAAAATTATCACATAAACCAGCAATGCCACATCAGGGTACACATTCAAAAGAACTGAAAGCAGGGACACCATGTCCATAGCAATGTCATTCACAACTCTCAAAATTGTCATGTCACGATCGTCAATACTCGAAAGGTAGGAGTAACCCAAGAATCCATTAACAGATGAATGAATAAACAATATATGTGTGTGTATGTATGTATACACAATGGAATGTTACTCAGATTTAAAAAGGATAGAAATTCTGACACATGCTACAACATGTATAAACCTTGAGGACAATATGCTAAGTGAAATAAACCAGTCACAAAAAGACAAATACTATATGATCCCACTTATATGAGGTAGTCAATTAATTTCACAGGAAGTACAATGGTGGTTGCCAGGGTTGGAGGGTAGGGAGAATGGGGAGTTAGTGTTTAGTGGATACAGAGTTTCAGTTCGGGAAGATGAAAAATCTCTGGAGATAGACAGCGGTAATGGCTGCAAAACAATGTGAACGTACTTCACACAGTCCACTGTTCAGTTCTTGTTTGTACCGTATAGTCAGGGGCACTTTACACACATTGTTTCATTTAATTCATACTATAGTATGGAAAGCTATTATTAATACCATTTACACATGAGGAAGCTAAGACGCAGAAAGGCTAAACAGCTATGTGGTACAGCCAGGATTTGCAGGCAAATGTATCTCCCTCCAAAGACTGAGCTCTGTTTACAGGGCCTTCTGCCACCCACAGCAGAAGCTGCCATTTATTGCCAGGCAGTGCGTTAGGCAGTTTCACACACATTATGCCATTTACTCTCACAAAAGTCCTGCACATAGATGGTATCAATTCATTCTACATGGGAGAAAAATGATGCTCAAAGGGTTTGAGTAGCCTGTCCAGATTCACATAACTGGCAGGGAGTCAGCATTCTGTTCCAAGGACATGCCCTTTTCATTATTCAGTGAAGCACTGTTCCAGAAAATAAAAGGAGGGAAAAGAAGGAAAGGAAGGGAAAGGAAAGAAAAAAGGTAACTATGTCTGCTCATTGTATAGTTCAATAGCATGACCTCCACTAAGTTTTTCTCTGTTAAATATTAGGTAAGAAAACATATGCAAATGAACTAAAGTCCTAGTAGTAGTCAATATTTCTGTAGGCTTCCATTTCAGGAGGCACTATTCTAAACATTTTACATATATAGTTTTAACTTATTCACATTTCACGAAAAACGCAGCAACGAAATTACTAGTATTATTTCTACTTTACAGACATGGTAGAAACTGCTAAGATTTGAATCCTGGCACTCTGACTCTAGAGTCGATGCACTTAAAGCACGGTGTTGTACTGTCGAAGATTATTTCAAATGAACTTTCTCTAAGTGTTAGATGCAATGACTGCTGAAAACCTTTATCTGAAGTAGTGTTTCCCTTGAAATGGGTACCATTTGGTTGTAAAAGTATAACCAAGGCTAACCACTGAATATTTTCACACATCATGTAACTGTTACAAAGAATAAGGGAAATCTGTGTCTCCCAAAATGGAAAGGTCTTCAAAATATTAAGTGAAGTGAAACCAAATTGCATGAGAATGTATGTATGTTTTTCTGTGGATATACGTTTATGTTTGCACGTGTGTGTGTGTGTGTGTATGAATGTGTGTATGTAAATGCCTATAATGTTCTCTGGAAGGATAGACCCCATAGTTGCTTCTGAGGAGAAGAAAAGGGATTATGGCCTGGTCAAACAGGGCTTCAATCTCATTTCTAAGGTTTCAATATTTACAAAGAGCATGTATTCATACATTGTTCTAATACATTCATACATTCATACATTGTCTAATTGAAAATATTTTTTTCTTCTCTTTTGGTTTTCTTCATTCTGATAAATGCTGCTATACCTATGTTTATTACACTAAGTCATGTTGGGAAAAATCTGCTTTGATATTAATAATTTGTCTACAGTCTCAGTGGTACATATATTTAAAAGAAAAATTATTACATAATAATAAATTCACTATACCCTAGTAATATATGGAGGTACCTGTTGTTCAATAAGAATTTAAGGAGTATTTCTTGAGTTATATTATGTGTCTAGGTTTTAAGATATGATTGTTTTTATTCAGAGCTTTTATGTGAAGGTTTCTTTAAGATATTTGTATACCTCCCAATAATCTTCTTTACACTCTTAATCCTAGAACATTCCTAACACATTTCTCATTCAAATCCTTGCAACCAGCTTCTTCTCAACAAAATTAGTCAATACCAAAAAAAAAAAATATTGCTTTCTTGTTGGGACTATACTGTCTCTGGCTGTTTTCTTCAAGCTATTCTATGGGTTGAGGCTTCTCTGTTCAGACTTGTCAAACTAGTTTCATTTCATTTCAACTACTGGTAATTTGTTTCCTTATTTCTTCTAGCCCTAGACTTTACCGTATCTAGAGATGTCATACAGTTGTTTAGAAAGTTGAGTTCGGTGGGTGAAGACCTACAACATCATCTTCTTCCTCCTGCCCACGATGTATCGGTGAGTTCAGTTTTGCTTTGTACACGGCTTGTTTGCTGTACTGTCTGTCAGTGGCCAGATGTGTCAGACGACTGCTGAGGAGGTTCCATCTGCATTGGATCTTGTAAGATTTCTGGAATTGTTACTGGATTCTGGATTAATCAATCTTTGTGTTTGAAATCAATGTTTTTGTATAAAAAAAATCATTGTTAGCATTACTTCATGTGGCCAAGTTCAACAGCTAAGATTTTAGAAAAAATGAATGGAAAACTATGTTATACTACGTCCTGATTGATTCTCATTCTTTTGTGTGGGAGGAGGGTGTTCATTTGTTTTAAAACAAGCCTCCTTTCAGCAATCTAATAAAATTTAGCTTCTATAATACTTTCCCTTTAGCTGTTTGTCCTTGTACCTTATGGTCAGTTCTCGTGGACCAACAGAGGTGAGCAGCTGCAGAGACATCTGCCTTCGTTGTCGAAGATCCAGGATTTCCTAGGGGGAGAATGAGGAAAAAGGAGCTCAAGATTGAGAAAACATGGCTATTCTCTAAAAATTCTTCCTATTAAATTTTGAAGAAAAAGAAAACTATGAATTAAAATAGTGATTTTTAAACAGCCATGATGATAATAATATTTCACCATTTATATTTAGATTTTGCCATTTTTGAAACATCTTTTTGGATGTTATTTCATTTAATAGCCAAGACAGCCTTGTGAGCTTAGTAGAAGTATCTTTAACGCCCATTTTAAAGTAAGGAACCTGAGGAAAACAGAAGTTAGGGGACTTTTCCCATCTACAGGGCTGTCAGATGCCAGAACCCGAGCTGTAAATCCTTAGAGTCCTAAACTCCTTAGAGTTCAGTCTTTCTTATTTGCTACTGCCGCCTGTCTACAGGGCAAGGATACCACCCAGGGAATTTCAGAGATGAGAATTTGATACTAAATTGGCCACAAAGTTACTGAACTTCACTGGGCTTCCTTCCCCACTTCTAAAATGCATTGTTCCTGTCAGTCCTTCAGTGAGCACGTAGTAATTGTCAGAGGGTCCCTTTGAGACTCTTAGAAAGGATCTACTATGCTTCATACATAATCAGCACTCCATAAATATTTGTTGAAGAAATGAATGTTCAAACAAATATAAATAACTAGTATTAGTGTTTTTCTTATTTATTAAAATTCATTGAATATAAAAATGCATATCCTGTGTTTATGGAAGTCATGATATCATAAAACGGTATGTCCAGCTTTTAATATTTCACACCCCCAAAATTATTCTTGTAAAATATTGTCTCATAATTACAGGCACCGAAAGTGCTCTTTTCTTATGAGCATTCATGTATTTATAAGTGTTTGCAGTTTAAGAGAAGTAAGTTACAAGAGTAATATTGGTGGTCAATGACATTGTTCTAGACACCCATGGCACATGTTGGTAAAGAAAGGAGATAGGAGGAAACCCTGAATTCTTATGGTTTGTTTAACCTGAATTAATGGAATACCACTCCAGGATTTGGAGAATTTTTAGGAGATGGCAGGTCACACCAACAGGCAGGCTTGGGATTGAGGCAAAGCAGATGCTTAATAATTATTATGACTTCCTATGTCTCACCTGCATATGGGTTTGTGGCCCTCTTCTCTATATTGCAGGAATTGTTCTGACTTTGGTGTGAATCTCTGTTTGAATTTGCCTTTAGGAATATCTATGTTCCTAGTCTTTTCTATACATTTATTAGTTGGGTGATTCACTCACTTGAAAATCTCATTTATCTCCCTTACGAAAGATAAAATGCCAAATGATTTCATCTGAGATTGTTGCCCTATTCCCAGAAGTCTGGTCTCTCTTTCCATAGCTCTTTATTTTACGCATTACTTAATAACTGCAAAAATTAGACCTCTCTTCATTATCACTTTTAGAGAAAAAAAATAGTCCTGCAGACTACTAATACTAGTTAATACCTTTGCAAGTATTCACATTTTACATTTTAATTTCATTTCAGATAACTGTTTCAATCAACTTTTTAATTTGCCATGACCATGCCCTAATATATTCCAAAACTATATCTTTAGAGATAAAACCAAAATGTCAAAGTAGAGCTTCCATATTTGTTACTGATTGCTAAACTTGGTATAAATTATCAATTAAATATTACTTTTTTGTTAGTTTTCATCAAACTCATAGTGCTTACTATGTGCCATATACACATTATATTAGCTCATTCAATTTTTCTGACAATTCTATGACTTAAGTACTATTGTATTATCTCCATTTTGTAGATGAAGAAAGTAACAGCCCAACATCACAAAGTAATGATGAGTGGAGGAGCTGAGCTTTGAACCTGGAAAATAGAGCCAGAGCCTGGGTTTAACTAATAGGATATCTTGCTTTTTATTCTTTTTGAAAAATTTCAAGAGAAAAATAACTTTTTTGTTTTTTTTAATTTAAAATTTGACTAAAACGTTCACAGTGCTGGTCATTCCATAAAGTTCTGTCTTATAGTCAATGAACTGAAATATGTGTTCCTATCATTGAGATTTAAAGACTGATTTATAACATCCTCTTCTCTGTTTTGTTTTCTTTCTTTTCCAATTGTTTGACATTTAGGGAATAATATTTGGTAGATAAAAGAGGAAGGATGGCAGGTATGTGTATAAAGTGCTTGAAAACCAAGATTGTAGGAATTTATGATCAGATAAGTATGATTCTATAGTGGGTGGTGATTCATCGATACTGTAATAACAGCTGTCATTTATTATTTATTTGTTAAATATGAATCATTTTACATGCATTGTCTCATTTATTCTTCTAATCCTCATGAGTTAGGCCCTATGATTATCCCATATTACAGAGGAAAAAGTTGCCCTAGATCACAGAGTTACTGGAAATTAAACTGAAGCTATCCATACCTTCCTATCCCCAACACATTCACAGATGTGTTTCTTAAGTATTTTGGGCAATGACAAGAAATTGACCTATTGGAAATACAAAAATAATATAGGTAATACCAAGATGCCTATAGAAGCTTGTTCCAGGCAGACGAAGAATTAGAAGAATTTTTTTAAATCTTTAACTCTCATTTTTGTTAACTTACTGGAAATTTGTTATTTGTGCTATTTTAAATATTATCATAAAAGTTTACAATACTGTATTACTTTTGATCTCACAGCACAAATTGCTGTACCATGAGTTCCATGAGGGTAGAAACCATGTCTTATTCACCCCTGCCTTCCTAAGCCCAGAATGATGCCTAAAACACAGTAGAGGCTCAAAAAATCATGGAAAACAAAAATGGGTGCATGGGTGGATGGATGGAAAGGTATTTGAATGGATAGATGGATGGACAAATGAAAGGACAAAGAAAGGATAAGAAATATTGCAATGGCTGGTAAAATCTTAGAGGTAGTTTCTTAGGACAATATTTATGTTGTACAAGGATCTAATACAGTCATTTGAATACAAACAATTTATTTTGCATACAGGCAGATCATGCCAGCCTGGGCCTTAACCTCAAATCTATTCATACCTTTTATACTTCCATTTTTTGTATCTTTTTTGTATTAATTTCTGGGGTATGTGTGCAATTTTATTACATGCATAGATTGCATAGTGGTCAAGTAAGGGCTTTTAGGGTATCCATCACCTGAATAACAGACATTGTATCCATTAACTAATTTCTTATCATCCACCTCCTCTGCCCCCTCCATCCTTCCGAGTCTCCATAGTATATCATTCCATTCTTTAAGTCTATGTACACACATTTTTTTAATACCCACATATGAGTGAGAACATGTGATATTTGACTTTCTGTGCCTGCCTTGTTTCACTTAAGATAGTGACTTCCAGTTCCATTCATGTTGCTGCAAAAGAAATGATTTCATTCCTTTTAATGGCTAAATGTAGTTTATTGCGTATATATACCACATATTCTTTATGTATTTTTCTGTTAAGGGACACTTAGGTTGATTCCATTTCTTCGCTATTGTGACTAGTGCTGTGATAAACATGCAAATGTTGATATCTTTTTGATTTATAGCCAGTAGTGGCATTACTGGATCAAATGGTAGTTCTATATTTGGTTCTTTGAAATATCTCCATACTGTTTTTATAGAAGCTGTATTATTTACATTCCCACCAACAGTGTATAAGAGTTCCCTTTTCACCACATCATCACCAACATTTGTTGTCTTGTCTTTTTAGTAATAGCCATTCTGCCTTGGGTAAAATAATATCTCATTGTAGTTTTGCACTTCTCTGATGATTAGTAATGCTGAGCATTTTTTCATATAATTGTTGGCTCTTTGTATGTCTTCTTTTGAAAAATGTCTATTCATGTCCTTTGTCCACATTTTAAAGGGATTATTTAGGTTTTTTTGTTGTTGAATTATTTGAGTTTCTTATAGATTCTGGATATTAGTCCCCTGCTGGGTGAATAGTTTGCAATTATTTTCTCCCATTACATGGGTTGTCTCTTCACTCTGTTGATTATTTCTTTTGTCGTGCAGAAGCTTTTTAGTTTAATTTTCACCTATCTATTTTTGCGTTTGTTGCCTGTGCTTTTGAAGCTTTAGTCATGAATTCTTTGCCTAGACCAATGTTCAGAATGAATTTTCCTAGGTGTTTTACTAATATTTTTATAGTTTTGGGTCTTATATTTAAGTCTTTAATGCATCTTGAGTTAATTTTTGTGGAAAGTGAGGGATAGAGGTCCAGTTTCATTCTTCTATGTATGGCAATCCAACTTCCCCAGCATCGTTTATTAAAAAGAGCATCCTTTCCCCATTGTATATCATTCCCAGCTTTATCGAAGATCAGTTGGCTGTAAATACGTGGCTTTATTTCAGGATTCTTTATTCTGTTCCATTGATTTATGTGTCTATTTTTATATCATTACCATGCTGTTTTGGTTATTATAGCCTTGTAATATAATTTGAAAGCAGGCAACATGGTACCTCCAGTTTTATTCATTTTGTTCAGGATTACTTTGGCTATTAGGGCTCTTTGGGTTCCAATGAATTTTAGAATTGTTTTTGCGTAATTCTGTGAAAAATGGTGTTGGTATTTTGATAGGGATTACATTGAATCTGTAGGTTGTTTTAGTCAGTATGATTATTTTAATAATATTAATTCTTCTGATCCATGAGCGTGAGATATTTTTCCATTTGTTTGTATCATCTACAATTTCTTTCATTGGTATTTTGTAGTTTTCCCTGTAGAGATCTTTCACTTCCTTGGCTAAATACATTCTTAGGTATTTTATTTTTATTTTTGGTAACTTTTGTAAATGAGATTGACTACTTGATTTCATTCTCAGATAGGTTGCTATTGGCGTACAGAAATGCTACTGATTATTGTAGGTTGATTTTGTATCCTTCAACTTTTCTTAATTCATTTATCAAATCTAAGAGTTTTTTGATAAAGTCTTTAGGTTTTTCTAAGTATAAGATCATATCACCAGTAAAGAGGGATAACTTAATTTTCTGTTTGCCAATTTTGATGCATTTTATTTCTTTCTTCTGCCTGGTTGCTCTGCTAGGACTTCCAGTACTATGTTGAATAGGAGTAGTGAAAGTGGGCATCTCTGTCCTGTTCCAGTTCTTAGAAGAAATGCTTTCAACTTTTCCCCTTCAGTATGATGTTAGCTGTGGATATGTCATACATGGCCTTTAATATTTTGAGATACATTCCATCTGTGCCTAGTTTGTTGAGGTTTTTTTAGCATTAAGGGATGTTTAATTTTATCAAATGCTTTTTCTGCATCTATTGAGATGATCACATCGTTTTTGTTCTTGATTCTATTTATGTGATGTATCACATTTATTGATTTGGATATGTTGAACCATCCTTGCATCTCTAGTATAAAACCCACTTAATTGTGGTGTATTATCTTGTTAATGTGCTGTTGGATTCAGTTTGCTAGGATTTCATTGAGGATTTTTACATCTATGTTCATCAGAGATATTGGTCAGTAGTTTTCTTTCCTTGTTGTGTCCTTGTCTGGTTTTGTTATCAGGGTAATATCAGCCTTGTAGAATGAATTAGGGAGAATTATCTTCTTCCAATTTTTTGAAAGAGTTTCAGGAGGTTTGGTATTAGTTCTTCTTTGTATTTTTGGTAGAATTCAGCTATGAATGCATCTAGTCCTGGGCTTTTCTTTGTTGGGAGATTTTTAATTACTGATTTAATCTCACTATGTGTTATCAGCCTGTTCAGGTTTTCTTTTCTTCCTGATCCAATCTTGGTAGGTTGTATGTTTCCAGGAATTTATCCACTTCCTCTAGGTTTTCTAGTTTGCGAGTGTATCGTGTTCATAACAGTCTTTGATGATCTTTTGAATTTCTGTGGTGTCAGTTGTAATGTCTCATTTTTCATTTCAGATTTTGTTTATTTGGGTCATCTCTCTTCTTATTTAGTCTAACTAGTGGGTTATCAATTTTGTTTATCTTTCTAAAGATCCAATTTTTTGTTTCATTGATCCTTAGTATTATTTTTTCAGTCTCTATTTCATTTTGCTCTTTCTCTGATCTTTGTTATTTCTCTTTTCTGCTAATTTTGGGCAGAATTTGCTCACTTTTCTAGTTTCTTAAGGTAACTAGATTGTGCTAGTTTCTTAAGGTAACTAGATTTGCTCACTTTTCTAGTTTCTTAAGGTAACTAGATTGTGCTAGATTGTTAATTTGTAATTTTTCTACTTTTTTGATGTAGATATTTAATGCTATAAACTTCCCTGTTAGTGCTGCTTTTTCTGTATCCCACAGGTTTTGGTATGTTGTGTTTCCATTTTCATTTTTTTCAATTTTTATTTTTTTTTATTTTCATCTTAAATTGTTCATTGATCCAATGTCATTTAGGACCATGTTGTTTAATTTCCGTATGTTTGTATAGTTTCCAGAGTTCCTCTTGGTGTTCATTTCTCATTTTATTCCACTATGGTCTGAAAAAATAACTTGATATGATTTCAATTTTTTTAAAATTTGTTGAGACTTGTTTTGCAGTCTAACATATTTTCTGTCTTTGAAAATGCTTCATGTGCTGATGAAAAGAATGTATATTCTGTATTTGTTGAGGAGATGTTTTGTAAATGTCTATTAGATCCATTTGGTCTAAATTTCAGTTTAAGGCCAATGTTTCTTTGTTGATTTTCTCTCTTGATGATCTATTTAATGCTGTGAGTGAGGTGTTGAAGTCCCCCACTGTTATTGCATTGCTATCTATCTCTCTTTTTAGGTATAGTAATATACATTTTATAAATCTAGGTTCTCCAGTGTTGGGTGCATATGTATTTAGAATTCTTTTATCCTCCTGCTGAATTCATACTTTTATCATTATATCATGATCGTCTTTGTCTCTTTTTAAACTATTTTTGACTTAAAGTTTGTTTTATCTGATATAAGTATAGCTATTCCTGCTCATTTTTGGTTTCTGTTTTCATGGAATATCTTTTTCCACCCCTTTACTTTTAGTCTAACTTTACAGGTTAGGTGAGTTTTTGTAAAGCATGTAATTAGATCATTTTTTTAATTCATTCAGTCAGTCTATACCTTTTAAGTGAAGCATTTAACCCATTTACATTCAAGGTTAATATTGATATGTAAGGCTTTATTACTGTAATATTGTCAATTGTTTTCTAGTTTTATAAATTCTTTGTTTCTTTTTTTTCTCTCTCTCTTACTGTTTTCAATGTGTCTTGGTATAATTCTGTAGTGGTGTCATTTGTTTCCTTTCTCATTCTCCTTTGTGTGATCGCTTTACCAATGAGTTTTGTACTTGCATGTGTTTTCATGATCATGAAATGCCATTCTTTTTCTTCCAAGTTCATGACTCCCTCGAGCATTTCTTATAGGGTTGGTCTAGTGATGATAAATTCCCTCAGCATTTGTTTGTCTGGGAAAGAATTTATTTCTCTTTCATTTATGAAAGTTAATGTTGCTAGAAAAAGTATTCTTGGTTACCAGGTTTTTCCTTTCAGCACTTCGAATATATCATCCCATTCTCTTCTAGCCTGTAAGGTTTCTGCTGGTAAGTCCACTGTTAGTCTGATGGTGTTTCCTTTATAGGTGACTAGACACTTTTGCTGTTTTTAGAATTTGCTTTTTCACTTTTACTTTAGACAGCATGATTGTAACATACTGTGTTAAAGTTCTTTTTGCGTTGTATGTTCCTGGAGATCACTGAGTCTTTTGTATCTTAATGTCTAAATCTCTTGCTACACTTGGGAAGTTTTTATCTATTAATTTATTATATAGGTTTTCTAAATCTTTTAATCTCTCTTGCCCTCGGGATACTAATAATTCATAAATTCAGCCACTTTATGTTGCCCCAATCATCTTGAAGGACCTGTTGTTCTTTTTTATTCTTTTTTCTTTTTTAATTCTTGCCTGACTGGATTATTTCAAAAGACCTGTCTTTAAGTTCTGAAATTCTTTCTTCTGCTTGAAGCTTTTGAATGTATTTTATATTTCCTTCAGTGAACTTTTCTGTTCCAGAATTTCTGTTTTGCCTTTTTTTTTTTTTTTTAAGATATCTATCTCCTTGGGAAATTTTTCATTCATATTCTGCATTGCTTTTCTGAGTTCTTTGTATTGTTTTTCAAATTTCTCTTGCATCTCAATGTGCTTCACTAAAATCAGTATTTAGAATTCTTTACCTAGGATTTTGAGAATTTCTTTTTGGTTAAGATCTATTGCTGGAGAATTATTGTGTTTTAGGAGGGATGACATATTAGTTTGCTTTTTCATGTCTCTTGTCTCTTTACATTGACTTCTGTGCATCTTATGTAACAATTGCTTTTTCCTATTTTTGAATTTACTTTTGTTGATGGGGGATTTTTTCCTGAAGATGTAAGTGTGATGTTGGCTGGGTAGGGCCCTTCAGTTTTACTTCTAGATATTTAGACATCCAGATACAGAAGGCTCAGTGATCCCCAGGAAAGTACAATGTAAAAAGGACTTTAACACGGTGCATGCAGTCATGAATTCTCTGTATGATTTCTTTTGCTATAAACAGTGTTAGCGGTATCTGTGTTTTCCTGAGTGTATTAGGGTATGGTTATTAGTGGTCAGTGTATTAGGGTGTGGTTATTGGTGGAGGTTGTGGTGAAGTTGTTCTGAGGACTGGAACGCCAGATGGGCCCATCTTCAGGTTTTAGTGGTAGTAATAGGTAGCCCTCCTTCCCTCTACATGACCTTGGCCACTATTACGGGAACTTCTCTAGGGATGGGGAAGAAAGTAATTCTAATTTTTTGAAAGTAAATGCAAATTCAAAGCTAGTGGAAAGGGAAAAGATATGAAATCCAAATCAAATTCAAGATTTAACTACAATGAAGATTGGTGGAACTTGTGATCAGTAAAACCACCTCTACCCTCATTTCATAAAACCCCTCACTTACCTTTTATGCTGCTTGAAATTCCACAAATTATTCATTTGGGTTAATAGGAGTTCTTGCCTGAAAAAGGAAAAAAAAAATCTTTCAAAAGGCAATTTGATATCATGGACTTCTAAGTCATAGCAGCCAAAGTTAAATTCTAACTCTGCACACTGGCCACGTGAGTTGAGCAACTTATTTATCTCTCAAGGCAAGTTTTTCACCTTTAAAACAATGACAAATAATTCTACTGACCAGAATGTTTGAAGGATGAAATGTGATAAGATATCAACAACCCCTACAAAGTCAACACTTCTTGCATGGCAGCACTGTATCCTATCATTTTTGCCATTAAATGGTCATTCTAAGAGTACAGAGTACTCAGACAGATATTCATGTATCAGAGTACATTGAGCACCACAAAAGGTTGCTTTCCTTGTGGAAAATGACTGAGTTTAGCAGCTCAAAGGGAACCACGATTTTCTTTGGTGAAAGGAGAATTAGCACTTTGATTCTATAAGAACTTTCTTTCAGGGATGGGCCCCAGGCTACGAAAAGGGGAGCAAAATTTTCTGCACGAAAAGGCTCCCTGGAATTCAGTACCTGTAGTATCTTTGTTCATTTACATTAGGAGTTAAACAGACTGGCAGTTTGGCCTGGGAAGCTGATCAATAATTTTTTTTTAAATTAGATAGTGTATTTTGAAATTCTTTGTGAAGACTTAGGGGAACATAACCTGTCTGTAAATTGCCATTTGTGCACCTACATTTGTATAATGATAACATACATCTACAAGAAAGCAGAACAATAGCCCTGAAAGAGAAAACATTTGGAGCTTTTAGATAAAATGATAAAGAGCATGTGGTTGACCATGGAGCAGCCAGAGTAGTTGCCTGCAGGAGAGGCTTTTCTAGAAGCAGGAAGATCCCTGTGGAGTAGGGGTCCATAATGTCTTTTGCTTGACTTCAGTCATCTTTGAACTCACATATATAGAAGTCGCCAGCTCAGAGCTTTGTTACTAAGGAATTGCACATCCCAACTCTAACCATTAATAATTCTTCCCGCTCCATATATTCTCAAAGTGTGTGTCTTTCAGCCTGCAAGATCGCAGAAAGCAAAGTCACAACATCAGTCAAATTATTACCATGTTTTCATCGACAATATTTTAGAAAAAAGATGCCACAAATACACACTTCTAAATACTGAATAATTAAACTTAATGACGGTGTAATCGATACGATAAATTTGGATTTCATGGAAATTACAGGTTGTGTTACTCTGAATAAGGATCCTCTTTACTAACTCTTTCCTTAAAAGAATGCAGAGTGCCAATTAGGTCATGATCACGGACCACTTTTAGCTTTCTTTCCATTTTAATTTCCAAAAGTTCATTTTGTGTTTCCAAAATTATCTCATGAATAAAATATCCCTTAGTCTTCTTTTAATTTTATGCCTAACATAGAATTCCCTTTTCACGAAATAGTTCCCCACCACCCTCTCTACAAAAATTAAAGAAGATTTAAATCTCACATGCTTTCTTTGAAGGTTATAGGGTTCTGTCCATTTTCATGAAAGATATGATATTTTCCATTGTGGTAGGGAAAATTCTAAGCTGGCCCCCAAGATTCCCACCCTAGAGTGTACATATACCTTCTCCTAGTTATTCAGTCGAATACTACTCTAGATGCTGCTGTGAGGGGATTTTACTGATGTAATAAGCGTCCCAAATCAGTTGACTTTAAGATAGAGAGCCTATTCTTGTCGGACCTAACCTAATCAGGTGACACCTTAAAAGCAACTAGGCTCTACCTGGAGAGAGAGATTTGAAATACGAGAGATTTGATGTGAGGCAGATTCTCCACTGCTGGCTTCGAAACTGAAGGGGGCCACCTGGCAAGGAATAGGTGGCATCTGGGAGCTGAGAGAGGCCTCCAACTCACAGCCAGCAAGAGAACAGGGACCTCAGTTCAGCTTCAAGGAATTGAGTTCTTGGGTGGCGGGTACACCAAAAGCCCAGACTCCCCGACTATATGACATATACATGTAATGGAATTCAACGTGTATGTCCTAAATCTATTAAATTTTTTTTAAAAATTTAAACTAAATAAAAAAATTAAATTTAAAAATCCAAAAAAAGAATTGAGTTCTGCCTAGTACCTGAGTGAGCTTGGAAGAGGATCTCAAATCTCAGAGGTTAGAGCAGCCCCAACTAACACCAGCAGTGTGAGACCCTGAGCACAGAACCCAACCATGCCACATACAAAAGTGTGAGCTAGTAAGTGGGTGTTGCTGTAAGCTGTTAAATTTGTGGTAATTTGTTACACAGCAATGGAAAATTCATATACCCGTGTTTGTTTTATAGGTGCAAGTAAAGTAGGAAAAAAAATGCATGAGCAAAATGGTGCAACTCTACTTACAAAATGTCTAGACTCCAAAAGCCTTTACTAAGTGTATTTCTTTTCAAATCTGAAGTGATATTATGCAAATGATTAACACAGAATGGGGAGGCAATGATACATTTTTGTTTTCATGTATTGCTTATACATATCCATAAAAGTTGATAGTAAGTTGAAAATTTATTTACATAGGATTAAGTAGCTTCAGCTTCAACCCATGGTTCCTGCCACTTTTGTAATTTGGTATTGTGCACTTGCTGTGTTGCCCAAAGATATTTTCAAAAGGAGAAACACTCTTAACTGACAACTTATCACTCCAGTCTGTTGGTCACCATTTGCCCCCGGATGTTCACAGCTGCTTCTGTAGGATTTGAAGATGTGACTGCCATGGCACTTGGGCAGTATGTCGGTGGCTATTGAACCAGTCTTCTGCTATGTAAACTCTAAAAGGAGAGACATTTAAAAGAGGTAAGTGCTGGAGAAAGGGAGAATGGTACTTCTTCAAGCATGTGTCCTTTGGACTACACTGCTAAGGAAAGTCAGGCCTGACCACCATAGAGAGGCCACCAGATGCCTCTAGAAACAGAAACCAAGAGCAATATTATGATTCCGAGATCCTGATCTTTGAACACCTTCCAGCAGGCCAAGATGACCTGGGCCAAAATTGACTTCTTGCTGGGAAAGGCAGGCTAGAGCAACTTGAACGTTTTCAAGGAGAACCAGAAAACTCGTAATGGTTACAATGTGAGAGTAACAAGTGGGCTTTCCTTGTTGCAGAGCAGTGGGATCTGGCACCCAAAGCAGAGATCTGAAGCCATGGATGATTGCCGTTCTCGTTGTGTTATTACTGACAGTGGTGGCGGTGACCATCGGTCTTCTGGCTCACTTCTTAGTCTCTCGTAAGTAAAATTAGGGATTTTGCTGGGTTTGATTTCATTTTCCTGCAAACCTTTTTTTGCATATATGTAAATATTCCATCTTAAAAAATGTGTAAATTGATCTGTAAATGTCCACATTCAGAATATTTTTTAATGCATTCGGTCATTTCATCAACAAATAATTACTAAATGCCTATTACATGTGAGTACTTTTCTGGGTCAGGATATAGCATTAAGCAAAGTAAACAGATTTCTGATTTCCTTAGAGCTCCCTATCCAGTATTTTTTTGAGAATCTACACAAAAAGATCAAAAAGAGTATTTGTCTTAAATTTACTAGTAGTTATAGTAAAGAATTTTCATTATTAATTATATATTAAAATTAAAGACTATGTAAATTAGTTATTTAACTATTAAAATTGATTCTTTTACTTATGACCATCATTTTCTGTCCACCAACATTTCTAGGGCAAAGGAAAAGCACGTGTCTATTGAAATAATGAATTTCAAAATTATTGATAAACTATAAGTATTTATAAGTACACAATATTATCACTTATTTTCAGAAAAAAATTTACTCTTTCCAAAATAATATTCAGGGATTATGTTTTTATTGACTAATATATTTATAATCACACAAATAATTCATTTCTGAATTCTCCTTTTTTATATTTCATCTCTCTCTGCACAGAATACAAATCATTTACATTTTTTGACAAATCTCCAAAACGTCACTTTCGCATAGATGTGACAACATGACTATCTCAGGCTGCTTATTTAAATGCTCTTATCTATTGTCACCTTCCACAGATTTAATGGATGGGGAACAGACTCTATTAGGGGCCTTAAAGGGCTTAAGACCAGCTGTAGTTTATGCCATTGGCAAAAGATTCTCAAGTCAGTTCATTTGATTGCACAAAAGCCCCTTTACTGTGACAGCAAAGTTTGACAACAGTATGAATTATATAGTTAAGTAATCAGAGGGACCAGAAAAAGGCTCAGGAGATCCTTTCGCCGAGATCCCTCTTTCTTTCCTATGTTCATAGTTGGGAAAACCACTGCGCCTCCCTGAGTCAGGCTCCCCAAGGATCTAGGTTGTTCTGTGTTTTTTCCATTCTCTATTGTTAACTCTTTGTAGCTTTGTACCTTTTTTGCTCTCTCTGGGCCCTACTCCTCAGATTACCAAATTCTCCAGAAGTCTCACTGCTCTCTCGTTTCTTCCCTTCCGTAATAGCCAAGCAGATACCTGATTGACTTATTCCTGTTACACACTATTCTCACATTCAACCTCAGACGGCTCTTCCCTACCCTTTCTGTTCGTGTTTTCGTTAGTGTTCCTGGCTCTATCATTACAAATCAAAACGTACAAAGAAGTTAATTTACCTTTCAGCTCAGCAAGGGACAAAGTAGTAATGCAATCTTCAAGCTCTAGAGCTAGACTGTCTGGGTTTAAAATTTGGCTAGGTCACCTACTAGTTGTGTGACATTAGAGCAAGTTACTCAATGCCTCTGTGCCTTACCTGGCTCCTCTGTAACATGGAGGTGATGCCAATCTTAGAGAGCTGGGGTGAGGGTAAAATGAGGTAATACCTGTAAAATGCACCAAACAGTGCCTGCCACACAGTAGGCACTCAATAGATGTTAGCTATTGCTATTAACATATTATAAAAGATTGTTATTTTATTATTTTTTAATGCAACTCAATTAGAAAGAATCTCAGTGATATAGTCAAGACTTTATATTAGCCACATTATAGTTGAATCTGAAATCCTAACATCTTTGCCCAAATCGCTTAACTTCCTACTTTTCATTTTCATCACAGGCCCAACTATGGCGTATTACCATGGCACCTTTAAAATTTCAGATCTACGAGTTGATAACCATTCTGGACAAAGCTACACATACCAACTTAAGGACTTACGGGAGATGAGTGAAAATTTGGTAAGTTGGGTAAAATTATTTTTATCATAGAATAATGCAGATGGAAGGGCTTTTATAGATCATTCTCCTCATTTCTAAAAACATTACTTTCAGAACACCTGCATTAGAATCATCTTGCAGATTCCTGGGCCCCACCCAAGACCTGCTTAATCAACATCTAATAGGATGGAGAGGTGGGGAGAGAGGAGTAAGGGAATCTGCCTGTCTAACAAATTGGTGTTTCTGATACACCACACTTTTTAACTCAACCAACTCATTTAGAGGTGAGAGCATTGAGGCCAAGATATCCTAGTCCGTTCCTCTCCAATTTCATGACAATATTTACCCAATAGAAAAGCCTAACATACCCAAACTGGTTATTTATAAGACTACTTTTTTTTTTTGTAAAATCACATGTTAAGATTTTGACTATTTTTTAAATATATGAGAAGAGAAAAGAAGACCAACAATGTTCACTTTGTCTTGCAAATGTATTAATTTAAAAAAAAATACCTAGACTTATGTAATATTCAAGTTAAATGCTAACAATTTTGTGAACGCTAAATACAAGACTTCCCCCAAAGGGAAAAGAGCACACTCAGTTATATAATAATTCTGCTCAAGATGCCCATAAATGCTCATTCAGAAACTAAATTCAGATTAATTTCCCTGACAAGGAAGCACAGAGTTATTTTAAAAGGGAGGAAATGACAAACATATTGGTTTGTTTTAGTCAAAGAACTTCTATTTTTCAAAACATTTTCTTTCTCAAAACAATTGTCATTTTTTCATGTCACCATCCTTGTCTGTGGCATACTCAGTTGCAACAGATTTACAATGACATCATAGATGGAGCTTATAATCTATATTTTCAGTTAACATAGAATATGTACAGACTTTCTATCTTGTGGTCTCATCCTCCCCGACCAATAATTAATGTTTACAAACTGATACGCATCCTTCCATTCTTCTGGAGCATCTTAGAGCATTTGCAATCAACGCTTGGGTAATGCCAGAACAAACCTGGAGCCTGCATGTATGTACCCCAACACCTCTTCCACTCCTCTAACACTAAGTGACTCCACGTGACCTCCTCATTGTAAAACAAAATGAAATAAACGAAAAAAGCAACAACGACAAAACTAAATCTGCCTTAGTTAAAAAGATAAACAAATTCCTCAAATAATGGAAAATGTTATAATTTAACCGGGAACGTCTGAAATCTGTTTCATCTGTGTTGTACAGCCAACATTACTGTTGTTGTCATGTTAAGTTAACTAAGAAATTCTGTCTTACTGAAGTAAATGGACAGGAATCAATAGGTCTTAAAACAGGTGAGAGAAATGCAGAGGTGCATGTATAACGGAAACTGTGTTTAAAAGTGGACGTTTGAGTTTTCGTTAAGCACGGGTTTCCAGGAGTGTGAGAACCTCAGGTACAAATGCTGAGTTAAGTAATGACACATTATTATCATGGGTACGTGCAAGCCCTTTCTCTGGTTGTCATTGTTTATTTTTTTAATTTTTCATTTTTAATTATTATGGGTACATAATAGTTGCATGTCATTGTTTATTTATCCTCCTTCATCCCCATAATATAGGCCCATACTCCCCTCCCCCACAGGCAGCCATTCTGTGTTTCATGCTCCATGCAAGTACTTCTGGAAGCAGAACCGCTGGGTAACTGAGTGTTCATATACTTGATGTGACTCAGTGGTACGGGACTGCTCCTCATGAGGGCTGAATCAGTGTGCACTCCCATCTGCAGTGTGTGCGGGTTCCATGTCCCCCCATCTCTGCCAGGACTTGGTGTCTTAGTCTGTTTGGCCGGCTGTAACAAAAATACCATAGACTGGCTGGCTTAAACAACAGACATTCATTTTATACAGTTCTGGAGGCTACGGAGTCCGAGATCAGGGTGATCAAGCCGCTAGCACATTCAGTATCTAGTGACGGCTTGCTTCCTGGTTCGTAGAAGATCATCTTCTTGCTGTGTCCTCACATGGTGGAAGTTATGAGAAATTTTTTTTTCATTAGGACACTAAGCCCTTTCACGATGGCTCCACCTAATTATGACCTAATTATCTCCTGAAGACTTCATCTGTTACTACCATCCCCTGGGGTGTTAGGATCTTAAATATGAATTTTGGGGAAACACAAACATTCAGTGCACATCACTTGGTATTATTTGGATTTCTAATTTTTGCCAGCCTAATAGGCATAAAGTACCATTTTACTTGTGATTTAATTTGGATTTTTCTAATTACTGATGAATTTGTACATCATTACATATACTTACTAGCTTTTGGACTTTCATTCCTATAAATTGCCTATTCATATTCTTTGCCTGTTTTTCTATTAGAATTGATTTTTTTATTTATATTGCTTTAATACAAATTTGTATTAAAGCAATACAAATAATACTTTGTTTTTAATTAATAAAAATTAATACTTCGCTATATTTTCTAGATATTATTAGTGTGTTGGTTGTAAACATTGCACTTATCTATTCTGTCTTCTATTAACATTGATCATTGTCTTTTATGAAATGGAAATATATAATTTTGAAGTAATCATATTTGTCAATTTTCTTTGCCTTATGATTGTGTTTTGAAGGTATTTTTTAAAAGAAGTCCTTCTCTCTTTCTAAGTCATAAAAATATATTACTATATTTTCTTTTATTAAATTTATAGTTTTACCTTTTACATTAGGTCTTTACTACATCTGGAGTCCACCTTTGAATGTGATATTAAGTAGCAGTTCAGTTTTTATACCCCATATAGTGTGTCAATTTTCAAATATAACCAACCAAACAATCTGAGCTTTTTTCAATGTATACTATGACTGAATTGAGTGCACTGCATTTCTGAGCACCTGGGTCTTGCAGAAGAAACGTGATCTGTCTCCTCAAATTGTTTCCAATCTCTTTGGAGAGATGTGAGTAACACACATGAAAATGAATGGCATGACATGATATAATTAAAGACTAAATTGCATGTTGCGGACAGTAAGTGCAGAAGATTTTCAAAGAACGAAAGATCAACGAGGGTTCCCGGGGCCAGGAAAGACTTTGTATTATCTTACCTCTGTTTAAATATGACAGGTGATTTTCTCCCCCCATGCCCTCCACCAAGTTAGTTTTAGAAGAATTACAGGAAGGGTTTATGCCTCATCCTGAACCACTCCTGTTTATTGTTGCTAAATCTCAATGAATAAAACCAGATTCTTTCTCTGTCCTATATGGGTGCTAATTAGCTAACCAAGAAAGTCAGGTTGTAGGTCCTGTTCTTCTTCATATTGGGCTTTACTGATTCAAATGCAAATAGAGATGCACAAGTAAAATCAGTTCCTGCTCAGATACTGCTAAAATCCATCTCAGTTCCCTGAGATAGTGGGACAGACATATCTCATCTCCCATATCATCCTTCAGAGAAGACTCCAGTAACCAGAGAGCTGTAATTTCATGATACTCCCACATAAGTAGATCACTTTCATTATTATGCAAATTTTACAAGTTTGAATAGAGGCACTGACTGAGGGAGTTATTCACCTAGAGAATATATTTGGGAAATAACAAAATATTTTAAGATCATTACAAATGTGAAAGTTATAAACTTATAATACTATAACAATAGTAATAGCTAACATATATTGAATGGCAAGCACCACACCAAGCACCTTCTATGCATTATTTTTGTTAATTCTCAATTACGACTTATGAGGTTGGTACAATTACTCTTCCAGTTTTGCAGATGAGAAAGTCAAGGTACCGAAAGGTTAATTTGCTCAAGGTCAAACAGCCAGTAACTGATGCAGTCAGGATTTAAAAGCAAGGATTCTGATTTGAGATTCCATGTCCTTAATAAATTTCTACCCTCATGATGCCTGTCACCCAAAAGAATCATCTGTGTTATTTACCTCCCATCTATCACCCCACAAAATACCAGAAGTTAAGTATTTATCCTTGGTACACTATTCTCTTTCAATTATACTAGTAACAGGAACCAGCGACCACCATCTCTATTAAGGATGACAACAGCTGGAAGTTTACTTAGGGTTTTCTCCCTCCCAAGAAGCACTGCTCCTATGCCCAAGGCAGTTTTACATATTATCTTCTTTGTACTCAGAAACATCAGAAACAGGGCCCAAAATGACCCTCAAAGTATCCTTGGGACTATAGGTCTAGAGCTGCAGAGACATAGAACCTGGAAACAGAAAAAGATACAAAGGAATAAATGTAGTTTATGAACGCTCTCTAAAGGAATTAGAAAGGAAAGGTGGGAGATTTGGCTCTGATAGACACTGCAGCAGGAAGTTCTGCTGAGAAAAAGCAACTGGGTCAAGATGAACTTAAACTTAGCTAAGGTGTTAAAGACTACCTGAAATTTGGAATTGCACAAGGGAAGAGAAGTAAAAGATGCTCAGTCCTTGGAGTTAGACTATGTCTAGAGAGAAGTAATTGGATTTTTAAAAAAATTAAGCAGAGACTAGCAAGAAATTTCATGTTCAGAAGCTAGAAAAATTGGATGTAGAATGTGGCTGAGTTCTAACTTGAGACCTCAGATTTACCATCGTCCTGTAATTGAAGATTAG